>CAJFCP010025116.1:0-22452 GCA_904066005.1 Synergus itoensis
TGGGTCGTCTCCGGACGAAGGGAAAAAAAGTCCCAAAACATATCCATATCCTAAACAAATATACGTATATTATAAAAAAGAAATATTATTTTTCGTAATATATAAGGAAGTTTATTGTTCTTATTACATCAAAAGAAAGATTTTTTCTTTTTTTCTTGAACAAACCTTCAAGTGAGTTGCTGGATTTCTTTTTTGTGTATGAACAAAACTTGGGAAAAATAAAGGGTCCTTGATGAAGAAAACTGGGGTGTTGTTACCAACTAGATCCCAAATTCCCTCCTCCGTATAAAATTTGATTGCAAATCCTCGTACATCTCTAAATTAAATTTTTATTAAATAGTAAGAAATTTTTATTGAAATAGAGAATAGGTATATTATTTTGAGAATAAAAACATTCAAAAAATAAGGTTTTGATATACCTGACTGTATCAGCAGAGCCACTTTCACCGGCAACAGTTGAGAATCTAATAGCAAGGGGCGTCCTTTTTCCAATACTTGAAAAAATTTTAGCTTTCGTATATTTTTTTATGTCATGCGTCACTTCGAAATAACCAAAGGCACCTATAAAGAAAAATTAATTCAATTTAGAGACAAATCTACAATATTAATATTAAATAGGAGTTGCAAAGAAATACATAAATTATTAATCACGATCTTGACCATTTTCGATTATATAATGAAAGGCGGTATTTGTTTAAATATATGTATTTAAATGACGCACGTAAATTTGTGTAATACGGGCAAGATTTTAAACTCTTAATTGAACTCTAATTAGTTGTTAGTAATTATTTCCTATCAGATCTAATTACAACAAATGACATATGAACATAAAAAAGGAATTGCAAAATGTTGCACAAAGAATGCCACTAGTAATAAAGTTTAGAATAAATATGTAAGGGAATTTTCCAATGACAAAGAAGCTTAAAATTCTCGATGATTTATAGTAACAAATGGATGATTCATCCATTTAAATTATCCACTTAAAATCCAATTAGATTCTTTCTGGTCATGCTTGAGTAATATCGATGTAATTTTTACCTGCATAAATGAATTTTGCAAAAAAAATTAATTGACTATCATTGCTGAAGTTAGATTATAGTAAATGAGCAGTTTTAGTAAAAAAATAAAACTATATTAATGAAAAGCATTTCCATTGAGCTTTATTTATTCTTGAATTATTATGTAATTAATTTACCAGCTCCTTTAGCGTGAACAACTCTCTCTGGAATTCTTTCTCGGTTAAAATGAGATATTTCGTCCAAATAAACAAAATCTTGTAAAAGCATAGGTCCTCTAGGTCCCGCCGTAAGACTGGCCATCTTTTGTGAAATTGGGGCTCCATTGCCCGCCAGAAGAACAGGGGCTTCTCCCTGAAAATGAAAAAAAATAAATTCTTTAATATTTTTATTTTTGTTTTTTTATGAAAAGCTGAAGTAGTTATTTATCGAAAATATATTTCGATTAAATTATATGTATGTGAACTTTTGTAACTGCACTATTAACTTATTGTTGTATCTTTCCGTTTATCAATTTCTACTTTCATTTTAAAATCTAAAGAAGACAAGTGTTAATATTTATAGTGCTTTAATCATACTTGCATGTATACATGTAAATGACACTTTATAGTTTATTCAACCTATCTTCTTCAACCAAAAGAATTATAAAATATCAAAAAAGAAACAAGAGATGCAGTCAATATGATAAAAAAATCTTCAATGTCGTTTTCAAGGAAAAACATATTGCGTTTCAAATTTCGTGAATAAGAAAAATATTTCTAATAGAAAAATACAAGTTAAAAGTTATCTACCATTCTAGAATGTGGTTGATGTTCTGAACGTTCAAATGAATTTTTGTATTGATTGCATTTTAAACTAGCAATAATGTTAAAACATTGAATCATTTATATTGAAAATAATTTTGTATACAAGAAACTTGCGAGGCATTTTTTATTTTTAGATGAAAAAATATTTCTGTATAAAATAGAATTGGGAAATGCGTCGGGAAATTAATGTATAAATAAAGTTTTTAATTAAACATTATCGAAACAAACAAAACCATGTTTTTTACTGAATAGAAAGTAAGAAATCCTAGCAAATATTGATTGTGTTAGCCTACTTTTCTGCAATATAAAGGGAATAACCACTATAAAATTATCAGTTCAATAATAGGCGAAAATGTAAAGAAGCTTGACAGTATTTTCTCCTTTATTTATAACAGTTTTTTTTAAATCTTAATTTTAACTTTTTAACCATCTTATTTATAACAAATATACGCATATTTTTTTATACATTTATTTTTAATAAATCAAAAATTGAGAAATCTAATTTGTAAACTGCCATTCTAGAAAATTTGCATCCATTTGAAAAATTACATTTGTTAAAAAAGCGATTTTAAATCGCAAAATTAAAATTATTTCTAGTAGGGAATCTTTATCTCGGAATTTCTTATGAGATTCGTAAGCTATTTGAAAAAATAACTAATTTGAAATCTTTATCGCAATTTGGTAATTCTTGAGTGAAAGAAAGCATTATAAACAAGTTAGACCAAAGGTCAAGGGGTCAAAGGTCTAGATCAATATGAAAAGGAGACATTGTAGGTGTGGAATACCTAATCAATGTTAATTATATTTCAAAATGTCGCATCATACAAATTCATATGTATCCAAAAAGTAAAATGATAAAAACAATATCAAAAACCAATGATCAAAATATATCAAGAATTGAAATAAGTATAAATGAATAAATAAATAAATCTTGACAAAAAATTGTATGGATATGATAAGAGAGAGATATTCAGGATCGGTTAAGCGTTTTACAATATAAATTCATATCGGTATTGCATATCAGAAAAGAAAACAAATTTAGAATTTTGAAGTTTATTCAGAAATTCCTTGTACTTTTGAATAATTTATTAACAAGATTTACATGAAAAACTGCTGATTACTTATGTTAATCGTTTATCGATAATAAAATTTTTAATAAATGCTTCCAGCAAATGCTTCCCTGAAGGCATAGATGCAACATTGCAACATGCCGATCAGGTTGTCAAAATGCAGGCGTTAAAAGCCGGTCTACTGAAAAACATGGAAAGATACGGGATACGCGCAATAAGATAAACAGAGAAAAAAGGTGGGGAT
The DNA here is from genome assembly GCA_904066005.1 of Synergus itoensis. NCBI lineage: Eukaryota > Metazoa > Arthropoda > Insecta > Hymenoptera > Cynipidae > Synergus > Synergus itoensis. Next base: position 3,137 of record CAJFCP010025116.1, read on the forward strand.
CGAATATATGAAAAATACTCTACCTGAACATTATTTTTATATTTATTGAGTTGCTCCGCTGCTGAATCCCTCGACATGTTGTCGCCTTTTTATCTCTTGACTATATATTAAAAGACACTTGAACTGTTTTAAAACTAGAAAAAAACACAATTTCCTCTATAATTCTGTGGCTGAATTGTTTGGTTGCATTCGATAGAATAATAAAACGATCGGCAAGTCGAAAGTTTTTATAGCTTCTGCCTGGCAATGATTGGTCCGATAATTTAAAAAAAAAGAGTAAGGGAAAGGCGGGTTTGATTCAAACAAAGATATACTTTCAAATAAACAAATCGATTTACCTAGGCTATTAAATAAATTTAAAAAATGCTGTAAAAAAGGAGCACGTAAATCCTCGAATTGGACTAATCTTCCATGTCCATTTTTTTATAATCTACAAATTCAAAAAATCAAATTGTTCAAATCACAAATAATTACAATTTAACATAACCTTATTCTTCTGATTTTATGGATTTTATAGATTTAGAATTAGACTTTTCTCACGTTTCTCACCTTCTCACTTTGCGATCAGAGAAAAAAGGAAATTACTCTGCAATAAATTAAAATTTATTAAAAGACTAATATTTTCCTCAGCAAATATCCTTTTTTATTTTACGAAAACAAAATCAAAATATCTTTGCCACAACCAGTGCCACAAATACAAAAACAGTATTGCCAACATTTAGAAAAAAATCTCTTGACCTGACATAGGGGAAATCTAGGGATTGAAGCAGACGCGAAAAAAATGCGATGTGACTCCACTCGTTGACAAGTATTTTTAATTTTTTTTTTAGTTAATTATGAAGTTTATTTCCTTTTATTATTAGTTACATATTTCCATTATCCACGTTTAAGTTTCAAGAAACCTCTTATTACAAAATTACAAGTGAACGTCCAAAATATGCCGAATCAAGTAAAAAGGTGAGTGGGAAGTTTCTATAAAATGACTAAAAATGACATTTTGTCAATATTTTGATTGATTTTGGAGCTAACTTTAATTTGACCAGATTTTAGTAATTGTATATTTGATCAAAAGAATTTTTTGGAGTATTTGTATAGAATTGTCTAAAATTAGAAATTTGTTTGTTATATCTTTGTGCTTTTGAAAATTTTCAATAATTTTCTTTATTATAAACATTTTTTATTGACATACTTTATTTTTTCTTATTTTAGCCGTGACAAGAATTGTACAATAGATCGTTTCGGAGATCATGGTGGGTTTTTCGATAAAGTTGTTCGCCCAATGCTCCAGCAAGGCCACGAGGGTGAATTATGTCTTTGGCTTAGAGAAATGAGTTTACTCCAAACGTCCACTACTTGCCCTCAAGAAGAATGCAATGGAAGAAATTTAATGTGGCGTCCAGCAAGAATTATTGATAAATACAAGTGGACCTGCCCCAATTGTAAAAAAGTACAACCCATTAGAGATAATTCCTTCTTCATGACAATTAAGTGTGATTTAAAGATGTGCCTTCAGATCATTTTAGCCTGGTGTCAAGTTATCCCCAGCGATATTACGGCAGCCGATTTAGGTAAATATTATTAATAATTGGATCCAATTTTTAACATTAAAATTCGATTTTTTTTTTATTTTACTTAACGAATATTATATTTTGATATTTTTTTCGCTTTGTACTCCTACTTCTACTTTGAAAAAGAATACGTCTACAGAGCGAAAAGGTTTCTAATTCTATTATTTGTTGAGTAAAATGAAGAAATCGATGCACACTTAAGGATTAATATATTTAAAAGATTAATCTGAATATGATTAATCCGTAGGAATAAAAGAGCATGTTGTTAAAAAAGTTTACGAAAGATGTGGAAAAGTCGTGGAATCTTATATTACAAGACATTCAGAAGAGTGGGTTTTGGGAGGACCAGGCTCAATTATCATTGTGGATGAATTTCCCGGTGGCTATATGTCGGACAATTCCTTGGATAATACAAATTTCCGGAAACGGAACAATAACTCACACACGATATTATGCATCGCTGAAACAAATCTTACAACGATTCATCCTGTGGTTCCTCCTCGGATGTGGCTGCACATGATAGAAGCTCATCCAGCGGTGAGTTTATTAAAATACCAATTCCGGAAATCGCAGTAGTTGAATAGGTAACCTGTGATGACAGCGATTCTTTTTTTTTTAACACATTCAACTGGTTTTGAATGGTATATATTTCTTAAAGACACGATTTATGAATTTTAAAAACGATTCAACAATTTTCAGCCCGCCAAGATAGATAGAAATGAAACAACCAAGAGCAAATGCGGGATGGTGGAAGAAGCTTTAAGTGAAATCAGTAAGCATGTCTTACCTGGTAGTTACATCGTCGCAAATGGTCGCGCTCGTTGTTGCAATTATGAATCCGTAAAGGAATTGAAACAGTATGGAGTTCTCAGTGTTGAGTATCTTCAAAGATTTGATTCTCCTCACAGAAACAATCTCGCCACTACTCTAGGTAAGAAATGTGTTCGTTTTAAAGATGTTGGACCCAAGTGCTAATCTCAAAATCCTATCTCTTCATTTTACTCAGTAATTATTATAATTAAATATATTTTCACTCTATACACATTACACATACTCTTTTAAAATAGAAGTGTAGCTATAGAGCAACAAAATATTTAATTCTAGTACTTTTTTCATGGAATGAAGAGCGAAATCTAACGTTAAAATGTAGTCGTTTCATTTTGCGCAAAAAATATTAAAAGCAGACATTTTTTCGCTGTATATGCACACTTCGATTTGAAAAATGAGTACCGATGCAGAACTAAAAGAATATCTAATTGTAATATTTATTGAGTAAAATAAAGAAATCAGATTTTGATGTTAGAACTGGGATCTAACATACTTAATAATAAGTATTTTCCACGAATATTTCTGTCAATATATTAATGGAATATTATGCTTGTGTGCAGAAACAATATGGCAGACGGGAGTTGATGTCTGCGAGGAAGTCCAAGACGCAACTCGTTCTTTTGGTCAGAATATTCTCGCGACGTATTTGTGGAGACAGAGGTTTGCAATCTCACCATTTCAATCGATTTTGACTCACATTGTAGAGTATTATAGATTTACGTAAGCTTTTATCTTAGCACGAAAATATTAAGTGTGGGCTAAATAAGTAAAGTCAAGGAATTTGAAGAGATTTGAAGATATTTTACATTTTTATAAAAAATTTAAAGAGGTTTCAATATATTTTAAACTATTTGACGACATTTAGAATTATTTTAAAGCATTTTAAGATATTTTATGTGCTCTTAGAAAATTTAAAGAGATTAAGAGATTCATAAAGATTTGAAAATTCCAAGGGATGTGAAGGTTCTCTTGAAATGTATTTAAATCTTTTGAAAATCCCTTGAAATTTTTTTAATCTTCTGTAAATCAATAAGAGGCTCTTGAAAATTTTTAAAATCACTTAGAATATCTTGAAATCCTTTAAAATAATCCTAAATTTCATGAAATATAGAAAAATTTTAAAAAGTTAAAATTTCGAAAATAGTTTTAAAATATTAGAGGTCTTCAAATGACTTTAGCCCAACCTAATGTAGCGCATTATTTGATCCAAAGACTTTAATCATCTCAAACGAAGCAATTTGCAATATATTTTAAGATGACTTATTGCTGAAATATTCTTAATGAAACTCAAAAAAAATTCTTATTGTATAACCAGTTTTCTTAATAAGTCAAAAGTATATTGATCAAATATTTACGTGAAAAATATTAATTTGAGATCGAGATTTCAAAATTTCTTTGCAAACTATTATAAAAGTTTCTTAGAAGATGGAATAATTTTTCCATTTGCCTTTTTTAGTTAAGCTTTTCTTCCTTATAGAGCAATGATATTAAAGAGGCTACATACAAGTTCGAATTTGTAACTCGAGACGAACTTAAATTTATTACTACTAATTGTAGGTATTAGAGATAAAACTTTTAACGTCTTCCAAACGTTTTATACAGCTTTTGCACAACATGATATTAGAGCAGTGCCTCTGGAAATCAGAACATGTTTATTAATGTTGACGTATCGTTACAGATGTATATCAAAAAGTTGACTGTAATGAGCGGTTATTTCGTTATTATAAATAATTTTGTGTATGGTAACTTTTCCAGAGAAAAAAGTCACCTCTTCCTATTTTTATATACATATTTCTTCTTGTTTTCATTCCAGTCTTGGAATTATTGCACAATTTAAGAATTAGGGAAATTATATTTTGGTAAATTCACAAAATTTTTACATGATTACGTGAAAATATGTATTTAATGTTAAGAGTGTTGGATTTATATTCTAAAATCAAAATTCGAATTCCTCATTTTACTTTAAAAATATTAAAATTAAATTTTTTTTTCTCTATATCGATAATCATTTCTCAAATAGAATTGTAGATATAGGGCGAAAAATATGTAATCTTATTACTTTTTGTGTAAAATATGACGATTAAAATTTTAAGTTGTATAAAATGAGTAAATAGAATTTTGAAGTTAGAACTAAAGAACTTAGATCCAAGACACTTAATTAAATGCAACTAGTAAATCTCGTGAGATTAAAAATACACTTTTATTTGTACGTTATTATTCTCAGCATTTAATGATGAGCATTATTATTACATATTATTCAAATAAATTTAAACTATTCAAACAACTTAAATTTAATATTTCACTCAAAAAAATTGCTCGTTTATGAATAATAACAAACGAGCCTTGATTGCGATATAAATGAAACGAATTAATAGTGAAATAAGTTTTACTACGTTTATTGTGTATTGTGACTTCCAAAGCAATAATTAGATTAAATTTACTATTTTATATTACGTATATTAAAATAAAAAACTAGCCTTTTACTCTATAGTTGCATCTGGCGTGTGCAGTACATATTTTGTAGAAACATAGAAATATTTCAACGTACAAGTTATATTGTTATTCGTAATATCATATCTTAGCAGTATACGTAGAGTACCACTAATTTTTTCGTTCACACTATAACAATTCATTTCACAAAATTACGCTTGTTATCATTGTGCACTTGAGATTTATCAACATTTTTATCAATCATATGCTGTCTTCAACTAAATCCTATGAAAAAAAAAGGTTTACTGTACCGATTTCTGGGATATTTTTGTAACCGAATATATACATGTATATTTTATATACTTGTCTTTGAATAAAAAAATATATTGTGATTTTTTACTTTTTAGTTGGAAGCTGTGGTATTCTTCCTTTTAAGGATTCTTGGAATATTTTTTTAATGCACTGTAGTTTGTTATTGAACTTCTTCGTTCATTAGTTTCTTGTACATTTTCTGATCTTCAACCATTTTCTTGAAAACTTTGTATTTACGAAAATGAAATCTGAAATTAACGATTCAATGTTGTCAATGTGTAAGGTGAAAAAATTATAACATGTTCTACCTGAATTTTTACTTACGGGTATGATTCTGCTTTAGGCTTTATAATATTCGACGAACTTCTCATAGCTTTAATAGCATTTTGAATCGAGGAATATTTTCCAGCAGATGCACCTAAAATTGCAGCACCGAGCATAACTGGTTCCTTTTCTGTGGGAATCAATACAGGCAATCCTAGCACGTCTGCCTGAGTTTGAACAAATAATTCACTTCGACTTAATCCACCACAGATTAAAATGGCATCTATCTTGTGTCCTGCTGACGTTAAGGCCTCAATGATATGTTTTGTTCCGTACTATAAAGAGAAATAAATAAAATATTCGAGAAAAATCTAATTTTAAATTTGAAAAAAAAATGATACTTGCAGTTATAGCCTGTAAAGTTGCTAAATACAATCTCGCCAAATTTTCCTCATCAGCGGATAGAGACAAGCCTGATACCTACAAAAAGAAATTTAAAAATAGTGTGTTTAGTAATACAATTTATCACTACAATTAACTATAATAATTTCAAGAAATTTAAGGAATTTGAAAGCTTCTAGATTACTAGAAATTTTAAGTGATTTTAAAATTCTTCGCATAATTGTATAGGAGTTTAAGAGATTTTTATGGTTTTCAAAAGCTTTTTGGAATTTTAAAAGATTTCATAGAACTTTGACGAATTTTAAGAGATTACCATTCCTCGTAAAGTGGGATCTGCCAGAGGAGACCTATTTCCATGGAAATCTGGCCAAACATGAAGATATTTCGTCAAATAAGATACATTCAACAACTTTTCCTTCTTTGCCATTGTTTTTAACAGTTCATGCAAATACTCTTGTATATGCCTGAAAAAATATCATGGAGTAGTTTGAAATATCGAAGGCTTTCGTAAAGTATCAATATAAATGGTAAATAAAGCAAGCAACCATTTTTCTTCTAGTTTCTTGTAAATCTCAGAAGTTGCAGGATGAGTATCGATTACATGATCTATTAATTTTCCAGTTGCACTTTGACCTCCTTCACTAAGCCATAATCCAGGAAACATGGCGTTGTAATAGGGGCCCCAGACCCCGTCAATAAAAATTTCTTTTTCACTCACAGCCATGTGACAAGTTGAGGTACCACAAATCAATCCTGCAAATTAAATTGATCAGAATTCTCCTCACAAAAGTGCATATTTTGAAGATTCGTATTTATATTTAAATATACCCAGTCTGCTTATTAATTTAACGGACAGATCTGGAATATTACATCCGAGCATTCCCAATCCACCAGCATGGGCATCGATTACTGATGTTCCGACAGGTGTTCCTTCGACTAAATTTAAGTCTTCTGCTGCTTGTTTTGATAATCCAGAACCTACAGCTTCTCCAGGAACTTTAACAACGGAACCTGTTGGTAGAAAATTACGCTTTGAAATAAGTAAATATAAAGATTATCAAATTCACCTATTTTAAGGTTTACCTATTTTTCTCCAGTTATTTTCCTTTAAATCCGACAAACCGATCGTGTCGAAGAAATCAGAGTTCCAACCATTCCCTTCAGGACTGGCAACATAATTCCATTTACAGACTAAAGAACACAGAGATCTAAAAATAAATGTTGCCTTTAAATTTCACAAACTCTTTAAAAAGACTCAGGATTTTTAATAGATTTAAAGACATTTAATCTCACGTATGACATTTTATTATACTATAGAAAATAGATGTTATTTAAGAATTAAATATAAATTTTAATTAAATACCGAGATTCAGAACCAGTTGCCTTCCACGTGAGAAAATCGGGAAGATCAAAAAGTAGTTGTGCGCGATTCCAGGAAACAGGCATGTGCTTTTTTAACCAAAGCATTTTTGGTGCTTGCATTTCTAATGATATTTTTTTTCCTACGTATTTCAGCATTTGATGATTTGTTGAATTGATGAATTCCGCCTCTACCTCAGCTCTGTGATCCATCCAGAGAATAATATTCTGTTCATCATTCCCTATAAGTTACATACGTACCAGACTTTTTTAATCATTAAATTTAATTACAGTTTTGATAAAAGAATTGAGTTCGCTAATATTAATTAGCTTTTAACTAATATATTTGTTCTATTATACTCGATTTTATTATAACAGCCATAGTTTTTAAAAGTATTTATTTATTTCCTTTTGATTCTTTGTCTTTTGCAAACTAATCTTTTACTATTTTAACTTTGAACTGTGTTCTTGAATTATCAGGAGAAAATGAAAATTATAATTAATTTAACATTGTGCTAGCTACTTTTACTTTACAATAATGCTTGATACTTATTGTTTCTATTTTAACTCTTTAAAAACCTTGGGAAGGCTGCGTCATGTTTTAAGACTTTTAATATGAATTCCTATAATATATGTATAATATATCAAATAATTTTCAAGGAGTAACAACGAAAATTTTGTAAATAAGAAAAAGGATTTCCAAAGGATTTACCAGTTGGACTAACTGTGACCGGTGATCCATTTTCATCCAAAGCTACCAAAGAACACGTTGCAGTAAATCCAATTCCCTTGATTATCTCCTTTGGAACGTTAGCAACGACTCTCTATTAACAAAAACTAAATTAAATATCGAATTATCCAACATTTTATTATTTTAAACGTTTTCGCTCTGTAGATGACTTCTTTTTCAAAATAGAAGTATGCCTATAGAGCGGAAAAATGTTTAGCTTTAATACTTTTTGCTCAAAACGAAGAACTCGAAAACTAACTTCAAAATTCCATCTTTTCATTTTACAACCAATTTATTAAAATTATACATTTTTTTGCCCTGTATGCATATTTCTATTTAAAAAGAGAAGAGCACTACAGAGTGAAAAAATATCTAAACTTCATATTTCTTGAGTAAAATGAGGAAATCGAATTTTAAGATTGGAAAATGGTTTGAAATCTTTTGGAATTATTCACTTGCAGATATTATTTTTAGATTCCATATTGTACAACTTACTTTAACGGCACAGCACACTGAGGTCCAGATATTATTCGAGGATTGTTCATAAAATTGTTCCTGAGGTTTAAATGTTTCTGTTGGATTACTAGCCAATGATTTTGTTTTTCCATTTTTAGAAATAAGGGCCGCTCGAACGCTGCCTGTTCCAACATCTACGCCAATAAAATATTCCTCACTCTCACTCATCATTCTAATTTGCAAATTTAGAAGTAAGAACGATTTCTCTCAAACTTGCTAAGACTGCTAGATAATATGAAAGCAGATAAAGAGCAATGAGAGTTTCTTTTTTTGCTCCCTTAAAAAAAAAGCCATTGAATAATCTACTCGGTGACGTAATACGCTTGACTGTTATGCTTTTTATAAAATTAGAGCATCGTGTTTCGTAAATTTCAGTCCACCATATCTCTAATAAATGCTCTCACATAATTTACAATTTAAAATTTTGTTTATCAGGACATACATCAAGGCATAAACAAAGAAGAGGGTCACACATTTTTCCTTGACACGTACACGTGGCACGTGTTTAGTTAAATGTTTATCTGATCAGCTGTTACACAATACATATATTGCGCATGTCAAGCGTCAGGCATGTATCACAAACGTCAAACTACGTTTCCATGGAAACGCAATTCACCTAATTGCTAATTGGTCATATTTAGCGGGAATTTTTGAAATGCTAACAATGCAATTAAAATTTGTATGAATAAATAATTGTATTTTAATAAATAAGAATATCAATTAGAACAATAATTAAAATATTTATATAATAGTTCTAATAATTTTATGATTTTGAGCATATACTGTGAAAAATCTTATTACTGATTTTACAATTTTTCAAATATTTTTATGTGCAAATTTAACTAATGATCTAATTGATATTTTTATTTATTAAAATCTAATTATTTATTCATAAATATTAAAATTACATTATTATCAAATCAAAAATTCCCGCGAAATATGAACAAGAATTGCGCGACGCATGCGCATTAGAAAAAAGCGGATTGGATTTTGCGATTGTTTGCAATTTTGTTTTGCTCAAGGGACAAAATATGGTACGGTTTAAAAACAGGTAAGGTTCTTTATATTAAACAATTAAAACTAAGCTGTTTAGTATTTTTACTGTACAATATAGTTTCGGATTACGTGTAGTATAAAAATTTACGTTATTAATGTTAAAATATAGTCCTTTGTTATAGGTCTACATGACAGTTTAGAATTTATTTGTTTATACAATACTTTAAGTATAAATTTGTGTTGTAAATCAAATTTTAGTGTATGTCGTTTATAATGAGAGATATCTAGAAGATAAATCAGTTTTATTTATCTTTTTTTCTAGTAGCGTTTTAAAATTATTGCAAATTGTAAAAGTAGAAACATAACCTAAAAAAAGAAGATTTTTTCGGAGCAATAATATACGCGCTAGAAATATTTTGTATAAACGATTAATAATGTTCAAATACAAAAAAAAAATACAAAATTACATTCAATTAAATTCAACAATTTAAGGCTCTTAAGATAAACATTTTAAAAATTTTAAGATCAGTCCATTTGATTACAGCTTTGAAAAATTTCCAGCGAGATTCCATGGAATTAATTTTTAAAGAGGTTTTTTTCGAAATTTATTGAGATTTTAGAGATTAGAGATATTAAGGAATTTTAAAGAATTTCAAGGGGTTTAATGAGATTTCTTTGGATCTTCAGGAATTTTAAGGAGTTTAAAGAGATTTCGTAGTATTTTAACTAATTTTAAGTGATTTAACGAGATTTTGTGAGATTTTCAGTAGTTATAAATGATTTTTCGAAATTTACAAGAATTTCACGAGATTTTTTGGGATTTTAAAGAGGTTTAATGAGATGCGAACATTCTTCGATTATTTTTTTAAATAGAACATTTTTTTAAGTGATTTTATTATACCGAAAATGTTTGAACTAAATTTTGGATCATTTTTTAATGGAATTTCTGTATTTTTTAAGGTATTTTACTCTGGAAGTAACACCAGTTAATAATCCGAACAAGCCTCTAATTTTTAAAACTACGGCATTGCATCATGCAATTCAAAATAAAGTTCATCAACTCTATGGAGATTTAGGCCAAGCATCCATTCATGCTGGATTTAATGGTAAGATATGAGAAATTAAAAAAATGTGTTATATCATTAAGAGCCAAAGAGCGTTGGATCCAATTTCTGTCTTCAAAATTCGAATTCTTCATTTTACTTAACAAATATTATAACTAAATATTTTTTTCGCTTTCTAGTGGTATTCACTTTTTAAATAGAATTATCCCTACTGAGCGAAAAAATTGAATTTTGAGATTAGAACTTGGATTCAACACCATTAACAGCAAAGTTATTGAAGAGTGTTTTATGTTTTTTTTTTTAGCGAAATATTGTAATACACAAACAGGAATCGCTCTAGTAAAAGTTAGACATGGGCCCCACAAATTTCTTGTGAATTCTATTCCGAAGATAAACGATATTGGTGGAAGAACTGTGAAGGTTAATATTTTATACGTCGGAGCCACACTGAGACACTGTTTCTTGTTCGTTAAGGTACGCTGTTAATTTTTAGATTTAGATTTAATGTTAAGGTTATTCAAAACATTATTTATAATTAAAGCCATTTTTCAGAAACATCAACAGAAAAAGTTAGATGAAATTTGGAAGAGTTTGAAGACCGACGATCAAAGAAAAAAGATGGAGGAGATTTTCTTAAAGATGACACCAGCTATGAAGGACTTTAAATAATAAGTTTTGTTATGAAAAATCCTAGTTGTTGTACGTATATGTAAATATATTTTATATTTTTTTAAAGTAGCATATTAAAATGGAAATTCAGATTTTGTTAGAATAATTATAGAAAAGCCAAGAATTTTGTGGAATTTCAAGAGATTTGATCCAACACCCTTAATTATCCAATGATTTTAAAATTATTATTTTTTTTTTAGTTAAACATCTTTTTAATTATGCGCAGAGATAAAATAACAGAATTTCAGAATTTGTCCATGAATATAAAAATAAATATAAAGTACGCAGAGGGTGATTTTTTTTCTCTCCCGGCCCTGGTTTGGACGCAGACTTCTCAGAATTGTAAATTTGTAAGTTATCAAAACATTTTTTTAATGAATTTTAAGGGATTTGAAAAGTCTTTTTATAGGAATTTTCAAAATTATTGTGAAATTTAAGGAATTTTAAAAGAGTTTTAGGCATTTTAAATGATTTTGTAGGATAATAATATATTCAACAATTTTTAAAATGAATGAAACCAAATGAAACTTGGTTTTTTAGTTATTATTTAAAAATAATTTCGAGAGTGTCAAACCTAAGTTCTATAAACTTAAAAAAAAATCAATTTTATCATTTTAGTCAACAAATATTATAATGTAATTGGATTTGTTGGAATCTTAAGGAATTTTAAGATTTTGAAGGGAAATACATTAGCAGAATTTTGGAACTGGTCCGTGATTATATCGATTGTATAATGATAAAAAATAAATAGATACAAAATACACAAAGGGTGATAGTTTTTCTCTTGCCGCCCCTGGTTTAGACGCAGACTTCCGTTGATTTCCCCAGTCAGTCTGCTGACTGCTCATGTCTGCTGCAGCATCAAGCACAGTAAACAGTTTCCATGGTGTATTTGTTTATTGCAAATCTTCATAAACTTCGTGATCGGTTTACTAATTTCCGCGGATGCTAAAATAAAAAAAAAACGTGTAAGTGCTAAGAAAAAAAAGTTGCTTTTAAATCTTTTAGTGAATGAAGTGGTTGAGACATCTGATTCTAGCGATTCCAGTGGAATTGCCATTGACCGGGACGAGGAATCCTTCACGGGCAAGGTAAACCTAATCTTATCCAAAGACTGAAGTATAGACTATTGATTCCACTGGAAACCGTATATCTCTAAACGTATATTATCCCTATAAATATTAGAAAATCTTAAAATAATGATTTCTAGACTCTTTGATTTTATAAGTTAAATTCTGTCTGAATATGCTCCATTCGCGAAAGGGCCAGATAACGGCTAAGTGAAATCTCCGGTGTATATTGCATCCTTGATTTCAATTGGAGCATTTTATATTCGCCAACATTTTGGTGATTGAGAATAGTTGAGATAACAAGAATTTGAGCTTTAGAAATTACGAGGATAAGGGCGAATATTCTAGTTTCTAATTGAAATTTAATGAATAATTTCTTTTATGAATGATCCAAACCAGTTAAGATAACGTTTATTTAATTAGTATTTAACTGCGGAAAAGTGTTAGTGAAAAATTGTAAATCTGTTCGTTATTAAAACGTTAGATTTTTATTCTTTAGATATCTATTTTATTAAGAATTTCATTTAGTCAAGTTTAAAGGGAAGTTGAATTACGAAAGATTGCAGTGAAAAGATGATTAAATTTAATCGACATTATGTAATACTTTAATTCTTATGCATCTGTAAAGAAGCCTTTTATGTTTTGCTTACTTATATTAGGTATTTTTTCGCTCTGTAGCGGTATGTACTTGTTTTTTCAAAAGTAAATATTTTTTGTCTCTATAGCTGCAACACTTATAGAATTAGAATTCTTATAGTTATAATTTGAATCCTATACCCTAAAAGCAATCAAATTTCATTTTTCCAGAGTCCTGATTTCCCTAATATGTACTTCGATTCTTCCCACGATTTCCTTACTTTTTTCATTTCTCCCTTTGGCTGCACAAGAGAGAGCACTGAATCTTTTATGGAGATACTTGCCATAATAACATAATTTCATACCGAACTCGTCTTCACCTTGCACGGCTCTATTGTCTGATGGAAACAATTAATCTAATGGATGCTGTTGGACTATACCAAGAAAATTAATATCAGATCGGAATATGGAAAGTGTGCGAATATGGAGACAACGAATGGAAATTTAAATTTAATAAGAGGAGAAAATATACATAGATGATGAACAGGGTATTTTCAAGCTTAAATTACATCGGGGGATTATTTCTCTTGACCTTTTGAAGAGTGCATAGCAGCTTTACGTTGCACGTGTCCTAAAATGGCACACCTATCAACAAGAGTGTCCAAGAGTTCGCCTCAACCTTGCCTGATTAGCCAACAGGGCCGTGCAATTCATAATGAAGAGTGAGAAGGGTTTTTTTTACACTATTCTCGAAGCATTCAAACTTGTTGGATCGAATTTCTAATCTAAAATTTTAATTAATTTATGGTGGATAAGACTATTAATAATGAGAATTACTTGTAATTTTGACAAAACGCATATTATAGCTTACTTGAGCTATGGTTCAAATTTCGTGACCCTTCAAAAAAAAAAAAAAATAAATAAAAATAAATAAAAAATAAAAAAAAATTTCAGGGAAAATGGGTTTCTTATTTTTTTCTACGTATCTAAGAATTTTTTCATAATTTTCTCATTTTTAAATACCTTTATAATCTACGAAAACTGCATTTTCCCATAAAATCACATGTTAATTTCAATAATTAATTTCTCGGGTTTGAGGTTCTGAAGGGTCACGAAATTTGAACCATAGCTCAAGTAAGCTATAATACGCGTTCTGTCAAAATTACAAGTAATTCTCATTTTTAATAGTCTTATCCACCATACTCCCTTAAGGAAGTTGGACCCAAGTGTTAAGCTCAAAATTCCATTCTCCGTTATACTCAACGAAAATTATAGATAAATATTTTTTCGCTCTGTAGCGTTAATCTTTTCTCAAATATAAGACTGCATACAGAGCGAAAAAATATTTAATTTCGATACTTTTTGCGTAAAACGAAGAATTCAAAATCTAACTTCAAAATTGAATATTTTCATTTTACTTAAAAAATATTTGAACTAGATATTCTCTCGCTCTGTACGCATAATTCTAGTTAAAAATTGATTAATTCTACAGAGGGAAAAAGTTCTAAATTTAATATTTGTTGAGTAAAATGAAGAAATCGAATTTTTAGATTAGAACTTGGTTCCAACACCCTTAAGTAACATGAAGAATTTTAATTTTGAGTTATAATTTGGATCCAACGTCCTTCATAGTTCAAATTGTAAAGAATTACAATTATTAAGAAGTCCGATCTTTGAAAAATTCCATTTATAAGAACTTACATTGAAAGCATCGAAATTTAAAGGAAACCAATGATAATTTTTAAGGAAAGAAAATCAAAAGTGGTAAGAAAGAAAGCCTAATTTTTCAAAATCAGACTTGAATTAAAAATTTAATTTTAAATCATATTTTTTTCTTTTTAAATATAAATAAACTAATTGTTTCCGATTTTTTCTTTAGATTTCGTTGTTCCGGGTGTTGGTTTTGAGTGACACTGTCCTGTTTCTGACATGGACTCACTGCACCGAAAGCAGCAGAGATAAATTCGCATTGGTCGGCTAACCCACGGAGATACCTAACTGAACCTAACTCGGTAAATGGCCTCTGCAGAATGCAGAACCCCCAGGTCCCCAGCTTGGCTTTGGTTTGGCTCCCTCCTCGGTTAGTTCAGTACATTTGAATTTGAGCTTAGTCCACTAGCAGCCACTAGTGACTAGCCCCTACCCTGCTGGATATATTTACCATCTCGTTAAATCTCCCGCATCGCTCTGACCTCCTACTTATTTCGACGAACGATCGCCAATCACGCTACCTGGGGTGAAACGTGGGTGAAACTTGGTGAAACCACGATAAACCATAGCCATCTGGCAATTAACCGAAAGTTCGGAAACTTTATGTTCCGTTTGTAGGGTCTTCAATGCCTAAGAAACTCACAATCAGTTTTTAGATTTAGCCTTAGGGCTCAGCTTTGAGTTGCACAATTTCTAATTAAAAGTGGGGAGCTGAACGAAATTTTAGATCAAATCAATTGGATTCAAGTTATAATCTTGAAATTCGGTTTTTTACTCAACAAATATTATAGTTAGGTATTTTTTCACTGTATATCCCTATTTAATAATTAAATATAAGTATGCATACAGAGCGAAAAAATGTATAATTTGAAGACTTTTTATGTAAAATGAGAAGGTGGAACTCTTAGATTAAATATAGAACTCTTCGTTTTATGCAGAGTGAAAAAATATTTATTTTTCATATCTGTTGAGGAAAATGAGGAAATGGAATACTCTTAATAATTTTCTTTAGTGTAGTTTCACTTAATAATTGCTTATTTTATAAATAGGAGAATAGAGTCAAGCAACATAGAAGGATAGAAGTAGAAATGGGGAACAGATGAGGAAACATCAAGTTTAGTCTCCTAGGAATAAGTCAAGAAATCTGGAAGACATTAGAAACGTCAAATTTAATAAAATTATCACACACCGTGGATTCCAAGCCTCTGAATATCCAGATTCTAGATTTTTAACTTCAGTTTAAATTTTTTACAGAAATTCTGAGAAAGAAATTAGTACATTTTTTGCGTCTTCAGTATATCAGATTTTTAATAAACTTATCAATAGAATCCAATTATGTGAGGTTTCTAAATTTCCTAAATTTTAGATTTTTAAGCTAAAAATTGAATTTTTCGATTGAACATGAAATATCTTTTCTCAAGAGCATGAAGCATTTTTACATTTTCTACTGGCTCTTATTTCGGTTCTCTTGCGATTTCGCGATATGTTACGAAACGAGGTTGAATTATTTTTCGACCTTTAAATTATGTACCAGTGACGCCACGGAGAAAGCTGCCTCTGGCGTTTGATAACTACAGTTGTCGCACTTGTAAATGGAATTTTCACAGATTTTAAAGAATTTTTAGGAAAGTTTAAGGATTTTAAGGGATTTTAAAGTTTCTTACGGAATTATAAAAAATTTCAAGAGATTTTTTTAGGATTTTCAAAATATCTTCTTATTAAAAAATTATGGTGGAAAGGCTTATGAAATTGGATATGTCCTAAGATTAAATATAAATATATACAAAAATATTTTTGCTCTAGTATAGAACTTTAAAAATTCAAACATACAGAGAGAAATTCTTAGATTAACAATTTTGACGTTTTTATATAATCTTAGAAGTTCCGAAAAACGCTAGCAGAAATACATTAGAAATTTAACATCATTAGTAATCCAAGTTAACAATCTTTAATTCAAATTGAAATACGAAATAAATAAGAATTTCCAACTTATAAAATGAGAATACGACAAGTATACCTCGAATTTAAATTGATTGACTAAGACTTATGACTAGTTATAAATACAGGTCAAACTTAGTTTGATCGATGCGCTCATTTAATACTCTAGTAAGTCATCCTTGACTTAAGGGCGTTGAATCCAATTTCTAATTTCAAAATCTGATTTCTTCATTTTACTCGCCAAATATTATAAATATACAAACAGAGCGAAAAATGTATATTTTTAATAATTTTTTTTCGAATTCTTTGTTTTATACAAAAAGTATTAAAATCAATATACATATTTAAAAAGTGAATATCTCTACAGAGCGAAAAAATATTTATTTGTAATATATATTGAGTGGAAATTGTATTTCGAGGTCAGAACTTGAATTCAACACCTTTAATAATATTTGAATAAATTAGAAATGTCTTTTTTTCTCCAAACTAAAAATTCAATAATTTCTGAAACTTTCAAGTATTAACTTCTAGTAGCATCTACATTCTTATAAATAATTCTCACATTTGTCTTACATTCTCCGTTTGAACCGATAATTTTCGTACCGATTGCAGTAACCCCCCCTTGATGTTTTTCCTCCACTTTTCTTCTTCTTTCCCTCCTTTCATTCTCGCGATTTTCACTCTCAAATTGACAGTTTTTCTTTCGACTCTGATTTTCCTTGAGGTTCGCTGTAAAATTATCCTTTGCATTATTTTCTAATATCACTTTTCCTCCATTCCCTCGGGATTTTGTTGCTTCTTCACCCAGAAACTTCAAATGGCCACCACATCCAAAAAAAGTGACTTTATTGTTGGAATCCGGACCCAAATGGACTCGACCTCCATCTCCTTTGTATTCAATCGATCCCACATTTTGAACAACTTTCAGATAACAACCATCACCCTTTACTCGAATCATCCCAAAATTTTTAAATAGGGTAATTTTACAACCATCGCCCAATATTTCGAGTATTTTGTTGTTGGTATCCATCGATAAAGAGAGGCCATCTCCTCTGATTATTTCCACATCCTTTTCACTCTTCTTCATTTCTTTTCCAGATTGTTCAATCCTTTTTATTGAATAGGAATTACTCGTTAATAACTTGTGAGTTTTTTTAAAAGTTGTTTTGAAGTTTCAGTTTTTTGATTTGCAAGGCACTGATTCTTGAACTCTGAACTTTAGTCTTCTTATTCGAACTTTCAAAGCATCTCGAGGGCTTGGAATAATCCATATTTGATTTCAAAGAGCACTCGTGAAATTCAATGTCAGCATTCTTAGTCTCTCAAGTTGTACAGCTGTTCCACTTGGCAAAGGAAAGGTTTTGTTCTTGGTTGATAAATAGGGACCAGCGAGCACTTTTGACGCGAGGGATTGAAAAATTCAAGTCTTGAAGTTTTACTTGCACGTTGGTGACAGAAATCTGCATTTATTTGAATTTTTTCAAGAGTTCTGATTTCTTGGCTGGCTCACTTACGTCTGACGAGTTTCGCGCTTGAGAAACATCTATAAAGTCTAAACCAATATACGCAGGCATTCATGTAACATTGAGTATCACTCGATCGAGGATTCTTTACGGTTCTTCCCCGTAATGGAGTAGTGTATTTAACATTAACACGTGATTACGCGACTAACACATAGGTACATTTTCACTCGCAAGTGCACAGTCATTGTAGTAATTGTTTAAGAGATTCGACTAACGATTTGATCTTTGTTAGCTAACGATAAATTATGCAAAAACAATCCAGGATCCTTTTGTTTTTTTTTTTAATTTTAAATAAAAATGCAATATGAAGTTCATTTCAAACTTTAAAATTTTTGTAATATATTCTAAGAATTTTCAAGGGATTTTACGAAATTTTTTGGGATTTTAGGAAATGTTAGGGAATTTTACAATATATAATTTATAAGATTTTAAAAGAATTTAAGGGTGCTGGAGGCAAGTTCTAATCTAAAAATTCGATTTCTTCGTTTTAGTCAACAAATATTAAATTTGGAATTTTTTCGTACAGAGCGAGCAAATATCTGCTTCGAATATTTTTAAAGTAATATAATTTTTATAATTTTTCAATTTTGAAGTTATATTTTTAATTCTTCGTTTTATGCAAAAAGTATCAAAATTAAATATGTATGCAGACTCATATTTGAAAAAAGATTAGCGCTGCAGAGCGAAGAAATATTTATCTATAATTTTCTTTGAGTAAAATGGAGAATGGTATTTTGAACTATTTTGAGAGATTTCACAAGATTTTATATGATTTTCAAGAAATTTTAAGGAATTTCAACGAATTTTACTAAATTTATTTGGCTTTTATAACATTTTAGGTATGTAATTCACGGGATTTTCAGTCTTTGTAATTTTACGAAATTTATTGATATTTTAGAGAATATTAACAGATTTCAGTAGATTTTGAGAAATTTTATAAAATTTCTAAATATTTGAAGAGATTGAATGATATTTTAAAGATTTTTATGATAACACCAGTTAAAACGAATTATTTTGGGTCTTTAGAATTTTGACTATTTTGAGGGATTTCAAGGATGAGATTTCATTGGATTTTCAGGAATTTTAAGAGATTTCACAAGATTTTATATGTTTTTCAAGAAATTTTAAGGAATTTCAACGAATTTTACTAAATTTATTTGGCTTTTATAACATTTTAGGTATGTAATTCACGTGATTTTCAGTCTTTGAAATTTTACGAAATTTATTGATATTTTAGAGAATATTAACTGATTTCAGTAGATTTTGAGAAATTTTATAAAATTTCTAAATATTTGAAGAGATTGAATGATATTTTAAAGATTTTTATGATAACACCAGTTAAAACGAATTATTTTGGGTCT
>CAJFCP010025116.1:22462-45836 GCA_904066005.1 Synergus itoensis
GAGTTCTAAATATCATATTTTTATTTATTTTACGTAATCAGTAAAGGGAAAAATAGGGTATTTTTTGTTAAGGGCATGTGTTATACTTACCATATAAGCAAATATAGATAAACCCGTTTTTTTCCACAATTTTTACTTTTTTAAAAAAATAATAGTGAACATCCGTCAAGAACGCGAACACGGACGGATGTCCACTATTATTTTTTAAAAAAAGTAAAAATTATGGGAAAAAAACAGGTTTATCTAAATTAGATATCAAATTTAAATAAACTCGTTTTTTTTCTACAATTTTTACTTCTTCAGAAAAATAATAGTGGACATCCGTCTGTGTTCGCGTTCTTGACGGATGTCCACTATTATTTTTTTGAAAAAGTAAAAATTGTGGAAAAAAACGGGTTTATCTAAATTTGCTCATATGGTAAATAACACATGCCCTTAAAGTTTGATTTTGTAGAAATCAACTAGTTATAGAATCAGAATTTATGAATTCAAATAGAAACCCCCCCCCCAAGTTTTTTTTTATCTTTATAATTTGTAGGTTTATCAGTAATTTTAAGGTTTTTCAAGGGATTTTTCAAAATTTGTTGATATTTTAGGTAATATTAATGGATTTCACATTTTGTGAGGTTTTGCGAAAGCTACTCTCTAAATCTGAATTAGTAAGAAGTTACTAATGAAATAGTGCCGATTCGTTTACTAATTCACTTTAGTAAGCATTTTTACTGTGAATTAGTAGTTTTTAACTATATCAATAAGACTTTTTTGTTAATACATCAAAAGTGCAAAGGGTTAATAATGTATTTATAAAATTACAAATTATTCTGTTTTTTAAATTGAAATTTAAATTGTTGTAGCGCCTAAAAATTACCAACACACCTGCAATAAACTTGTAACTTTTTCATGATTTTTTTGGATGAAAACTAATTTTAAGCCAATGTAGAGTTAATCTATTATTAAAATGTGTATTATTCATGAAGCTATTTCAGACTATTATTAAGCGTCCAAATTAAAATGTCCATGTTGCATTTTTGCGGTTCATAATTAGCGAGAAGGGATCAACGTTCTTGGCAAACAAGCCAGAAAATGAACAGCTGCAGATATATGTTATACAGATTACTGTTCTTGAGAATTCCAGGGAAGTCCCGCACAAATGACCGCTCAGTGACATTTGTTAAAAAACCTGTGTATCCAGATGTGTCCATCAGATATTTAATCACAAAAAAAATATGTCCACTGCACTCAACAGTGGAAAAATACAACTTTTAGGATAGAATTGATTGATTTTAAGCAATTTTTAACTAAAGTCGACTATAATTCTATAAAAAAAAGCATTAAGGGCGTTGGATCCAAGTTCTAATCGCAAAATTCGATTTATTCATTTTAAATAACAAATTTTATAACTAAATATTGTTTCGTTCTGTAGCACTGTTCAATTTTTAAATAGAAATATGCGTACAGAGCGAAAAAATGCATAATTTAAATATTTTTTGCGTACAATGAAGAGATTGAATTTTGAGATTAGATTTCGAATTCTTCACTTTAAGGAAAAAGTATTCTGAATAAGTTTTTTTTGCTCTATAGAAATATTCCTATTTCTAAAAGAAATAGATGTACAGAACAAAAAAAGTATCTAATTATAATTTGTTTAGTAAAATGAGGAAATCGAATTTTGAATTTAGAAAAAATCTTTTTATATTTGAAAATTTCTAAAATTTAATCTCCTGAAACTCTTATGAGAAAATATGATAGGAATTCCTTTAGTTTTCTTTTCCTGTCATATTTTTTCGTCAAATTCTACGAGAACCTTTAAAATTCTTGAAAAGAACTTTTCAAACCTCTCGAAATTCCATAAAATCTGTTAAAAATTATTAAAATCTTTTGATATCTAAAAATTCCTGAAAATCTCTTAAAATTACCTATTGATTTGTGATAAAGATAACGTAAGCCTCACTGTAAGTGTATATTATTTACAAAAGTGGCAGATACAAGTGACGTAAGAATGATGTGAAACATGTACCTATATGAGTCGATTATACGTTTCACATGAATCATCAATAAAGATAAGGTTGAGTGCACTTACAGATATTCATTTATTTCCAATACAGAAACGTTAATAATTTTATAACATCTAATTTTATTTTAAATGGAAAATGTAGGAAAGTAGACTCGCCTTATTAGTGAGCCTATAATAATTAATAAACAATGCGTTTTCTCTTCCAAGATTACGTTCGTTTGATCAGTAGTTAGGTATGTGTAACGCGGAAGGAGACTTCAAAGTAATTAAAATCATCATTCACCAGTCAAAAATAAGATGTATTTAATTTCAAACATGAAAAATTTCAGAATAGTCCCACTTCCAGATCTCTTTCAACATTGATGTACTAGATGTTTTGAATAATAAAATCAACGAAATATTTTTCCCAATTCTATTCACATCACTTTTCAGTTTAAAAACTGCAACCACAATTTTAAATTATAATGATACTTTCTCAGCTAAGTCTTGCTACATTTAAAATAATGAATTTTAATTAAAATTTTCTTCTCTCTACAATTAAGGCTAATGTCCTAATTATTCAAACGAGTTGTGCATACATATTTTGAAAGAGAGTTATACATGTGCATCATATTTTTCCAGTCGTGCTTCATAGAAATCTATTTTAGTTCCGATTGGATTCCCATCGAATGACGGAAATTGAGTCCAGTAAATGAAATCGCCAGCAAGATCCGGCATGAAATTGCTTCGTTGATTCTCAAGACTAGTCTATAGAACATCCGGCTGACCTCTGTTTTGAATCAGGATTCGAATAGGCACTTGATTTCCTACCGGAAGTAATAAATGTGTGGATTTATCCTATCACTTTTTCACCTTCCTATTGCATTCTAATTGAAATAACGGTCTTTCTTTCTGTGTTACAGAATGGTAGCATCCAGCTAATTTCGACTATAGTGACCTCTGAGCCTCCAAATGGAGAACCCCAGGGAAAGTGAAGATCATCTGAAAGTGCAAAGCGTGCCTCGACAAGACTCGGGAGTTCCCGAAGATGTGAACTCTCCCACGATTGACAAGTCCCTCAATGACGAGGATCTTGATAGTACGTATTAACAGATATAACAAAAATTCTATAATTCTGTGATTATTGAGACAATAAAAAAACGTTTTTTTACTAGAAACCTCTTGCAATCCCTGAAAATACATTGTTACCTCTCGAAATCATTGAGGATCTCTTGAACTCTTTGAAAACCCTTAAAATATCATAGAAGAAAGTTATCGTAGTTTATCATAGTTCATTTAATAATTAAATTTGGATTTTCAGGTACGATAAACAGTGACTGCAACATAACAGTAATTCACGTGAGTGAGTCGAAACTCAACAAGGAAAAAGATGCCACAGCAGCTTTGGAAAACGAGAAGAAAGACTTGGAGAGCAAGGAGAGCAAAGATGGAAGTGACAGTGGGGTAGAAGGCTGTGCCACTGAAATCCCAAGGGTAAATGAAAAACTGCAATGGAAATATTTTCCCCTAAAAATAATAATATCAGGGATGCTACTCCGTCCCCTTTTTTCCTAATCCCCTTTTTTTCCCCTTAAATTTGTAAAATCCCCTTAAAACCCTAAAATCCAGAATTTTAACCCAATTTTACCATTTTTCCCTTTATTTTACAAAGTTTAGATTCTTCTCTGTAAGAATTATCATAGTTTGACTTTCAAGAAATTAAAAAATACGCGCCACAATTAATATGCGCGGGCGCAATAAATTTTTATTCCTCTTATTATTGGATGATATATATTCGCGGGAACGTTTTAGAACTGATAAAGCCTATGCTGAAGCTACCAAAAATTCTGAGGCAATACAAAAAACTTTGAAAAGTGTGATAGGTAAAGATCCAACAGGCGTTGCGGTTCAGGAACTTATGAAGAGCTTAGAAAATTTGCGTACTAAAGAAAAAGACAAACGAAACAAGGTAGACCAATTGCGAAAAAAAATCGAGAAAAAAAATCAGAATTAATTAAGTCTGCTATATTAAGTAAAAAGAGGAAACTTTTTTTCCTAAAATTGAACTACTGAACCGGTAGGATCCCTGTAATATTATTATTAATAATATTAATAATAGTAACTTTTTCAGGCAAGAAGCAACAGCGTCGATTATGCAAGTAGTTGCGGAGGCCTTGACGAAGCATCATGTGATTCTAGTCTAGTAAGTTGTTGTTCCGTCTACGAAGATCCATGCGCCATTTTACCCGATGATATGAGACTCAACGCTGGAGGCGAAGGAACGAGCGAGGGTGGCAGTGAAAGTTCCTCCATAGCCGGAAGCATATCAGCCCGAGTAAATCGAGTCAACAGCAAACGGACGGCTTTAACTTCCAGTGCCACTAAGAAAAAACCCACGACTGTTGAACCCCAAAAAGTATCTCGAGCAAAACCTCTTCCTCCAAATTCCACCTTTTCTCCTGCGACTCCTCGAAGCAAACCTCGAACTGTAACACCAAGAAACATCCTCTCTCGAACGCCGTCAGTCAGCAAAGACAGAGCAAGGTCTAGAGAAAAGTCAATTCCCCGAGAGACTACAGGCGAATCTACCACTCCAAGCAGTAGTCGAAGTTCCATGTCCTTTCGTTCTGCACCTAGTGTAGTTACACAAAAAACCAGGTCGAGGCCAACTCCAGATTCTCTGCCTTCAGTTTTAACCACCGAGATTAACAAGGATTTAGCTCAAAGGGGAAGAGGAACGAGTGCCTCGAGGTCGAGGGGAGGATCTAGCACCAGGGGTCGAGTTCCTGGATCGACTCCTTCTGATGAATCTCGCAAAGCTCCCACTTCCACACGAACTGTTTACACTGGACGATTAGAGATCAAGAATGTTCGCACTGATAGAATGACTATGAGTTTGGACAAAAATGCTTTGGAAGCTTATGCTACTTTGCCTCGTAGAGCTAGAACCAGATTTTCAAGTGTCAAGCCCAATGAAAAAGGCGAGACACCAGGAAGAAGTCGCTCTGGTAGTCGAGAAACTAGTTTGAGTAGGGTTGTGGTTAAAAAACCACTAAATTCGAAAGATGATACAACAGCTATTCATAGGAATCTGCCTCCATACCCAAAAGCGAAGGCTGTCGAGAAAATTAGAATTTATCATGAAATTAGTGTGCAGACTGGGCTCACTGGTAAAGATATTGAAAATGTGTTTGCTGGAATCGCTACCAGGATTCCAAATCCTGAAACGTGTGAGAAAACGCATCAAGAGATTCAGACGGAAGGTTCCTGGCAGGGTCTTAAGTCGTTGAAGGCGGATTTGAAACGTGCTATGGATGAAACTAATGTTAAGAAAGTCGAGAATGAGAAGCTAAAGGCTGAAGTGGAGGCTTTAAAGAAACGATTAGAGGAAGAAGAGGCTGACCACGCTTTTGCGAAGCAGGAGTTAAATAAAAATTCTCAGAGGGTTCTGGCGATGCTCGGCACTCCTCAGTCTGAATATCCAGGTAATTATGGATCATAGATTTAGAATTGTAGAATTGGAAGCTTTGAGTGGACGCTAGACGGGAATAATCAAGAAATGACTGAATTTATTTTTACAAGTTCAATGTGAAATTATCAAATTTTGAATGCGTTCAACTCGAAATTCTTAAAAATTTTTGTAGTTCAAATTTGAATTTAGTGTTCGTGGTGTTTTGATTTTTTCAACTTTTTCGTTTTACAGAAGGCAGCGATAGTTTTCTTGAGTTGGAAACCCACTTACAATCATCGGGTCAAGTTGTAGCGAATCAACAAGTTGAAATTGCAGATTTGCAATCACTTTGTCGTACGCTTAATAGAGTAAGTAGCTTTTTTTATACGATTTTGTTAAAACTAGATGAATGGAGTCTTTAAACAATTCAGTAATGGTACTATATTAAAAATATTTTTTCAGGATTTAGAGAAAAGTTTAGCCGCTCAAAAATCTCTTCTTCAGCAGCAACAAGAATTGGAAGCTGAGTCGAGCGAAATGCAAGATTTCCTGCAGGAAGAGAAAGCTACTTTTGCAGAAGCTCTTAAAGAAGCTGAAATGGAGGTATAATATTATCAATATTAAGTAATAGAAAATATTCCCAATACTTTAGAATATGTTTCCTACTTCTTTACAGCATCAAATTCCATTCAACATTGATATGTACTTTTTCAGTTAAAAACTAAGGAAGATCTTATTGCTCGTCAAAGATCTGAACTGGAGAGGCAAACCGAGGAGTGTAAACATCTCGTGCGAATTAGTGAACAAAGAAGACAAGAGAATTTATCTTTGAGCGTTAGATTAAATGCTATCGAGAGAAGAAGCAGGGAACTTTTACTTGCTCAAGGAGCTGCAGTTTCTGGAGCTTCAGTTGCACTCTCTGGACTGGGAAACCGACTCGAAGGCTTAGTTGATCAGCTAATAATTTCATACAACATATTAGAAAACGATTTGGAGGTAAATTTTCTTATTTATAAATTCACTAGTAAAAATATACGCGAATTCCTAAAGTTCTTGAAAATCCAACAAAATCCGACAATCATGTAACTTTCCCATTGTTTCTAAATTTTCACAACATGATACGTTTTACGCTTTAAACGTCAAAAATTTAAAGAGATTTTGAACTAATTTTAAAGGATTTCGAAGATTTTATGGATTCTTAGGAGATTTCATGATATTTTTGAATGATTTTAAAGAATTTCAATGGGTTTTAAGGGATTTAAAAAGATTTAAAGGATTCTAAATGATTTCAAGTTGTTTTAATGAAAAAGTATTCAAATTAAATTTTTTTCACTATATACAGACACATTCTTATTTATAAAAGAAGTAGATATACAGGTGAAATATACTTAAAATTCTTTAAAACCCTGATTTAGATCATTAAACAAAACTTTCTTTCTAGGACGAAATATTCCATAACGAAGCCTACAGTCAAAGCAACAGCAGCGTGGATTCCAGTCCTGTAAGTTCGAGGCACAGTATAAAAGATTGTACACCTAGTCCAAAAAGAGGATCTTTTGTTTCCGCTGTGATTGGAGCGATTAGAAATGCAGCAACGCATCCCTTCATGGGAAAGAATTCCGACAAAAAATCTACCTTGGAGACTGCCAAACTAATTCACAAAGGTATGTACTTAAAAATTTTCTCTTATAATTTTATATCTTTGGGTTTAAGGGTGATGGAGCTTTTGAAAAGTATAAAAATATCTTAAAATACTTTTTTTAGAACTGAGTACAGAATCTTCGTCTGAATTACTTGACTTTGAAACCGAGCCGTGTCTTATGATGGAAAGTGTCTTAGAAGACGTACCTTTACCGGATACGTATTCACACAATATGGTGTCGAGCAGTGATTCCTTGAGAAGAGCATTGAGCGTCCCAGAAACTGATGAAGATAATTTTAAGAAATCTAGACTTAAAGTGGAAAGTTCTAGCTTGACGAATCTTTCACACGCTATTTTAAATAGACGAAAGGTAATTTAAAACCAGGGTTGCTACAAATTCTGAAAGACCTGGAAAAGTCATTGAATTTTGAAAAACTTCCTAACATAATTATTTTAGTACTTTACGAAACGGAAGATTCAATCAGGAAAGCAAAAAAAAAAAAACTTCAAGCGTCGAAGAAGAAATTCGTCGTGGAATTTTAAAACCAGACTTCTGTAGCAACTCTAAAACGATTTTTCGTTTCCGTTTCAGCAAAAATCTAATGAGGCAAACGTAACATTTTAAATGATTTTAGGTGGAAGATGAAGAAGACGACAACTACGAATCCGTGAGTGAATCAGAAAACGGCCTTCAAGATGGTCCAGCATCCTTGAATTATTGTCCTGCAATTAGTCTCGTCGATCAAGTAATCGATGTTGATAATCTCGTTACTAAACTTTTGAAAGTTCTTCGCATTATTCAGCTTGACAATGACACTTGTATTCACGACCTGCGAGATGAAAAGTAATTTTAAATAAACATATTTATAAACAATTTCTATTCTAAAATTAGTTTCTCTTGGATTAACGTTTTAATTAATAAATATTTTATTTTTCGTAGATCTGTCCTGGAAGCCAAATTGGAAATGACTGTAGCGGAATTGACCGAGTTACAAAAGACTTTAGGAAGCTTGCGTGAATCCGATGGAGTTTTTCATAATGGAGTAGATCAAAGGAAAAGTACAGTAGAGAATTGCCGACATATGATTAAAGAGGTAAGAGAATTTTCATTCAAGATTTTTACTAAAGCGAATTTCCATGTCCTTTTATTTCAATGAATTTAGAATATTTCATATGATTTTGAACGATTTTGAGATATAAAAAAAGATTTTTTTTATTTTGAATGAGTTTCAAGACGTTTAAAAAAATGTCAATGGATTTAAAAATAAATTTTAAGCTTAATTTTCAGGGGTAGCAAAAAGATATCGATAGATTTACAACGATTTTTAGGGATTAAAAAGAAGTTTAAATACGACAAACTTTAAAAACATCTTAAATTCTCCATTTAATTTTTTTTTAGGCAGCGAAGGAGGAAATATTGGTGGTAGATGATGCAGCAGACAGAGAACTATGCAGAGAACCGATGAACGAAGATCACAACGCTAACGATTCTCGAACTTGTTCTTAAACGAACTCCAATAGCCAAGATTACGATGTCTTACCATTTAATTTTGCCACACATCCAATGCCCTAAAATAAGTAATGATTATAGTTAACATCACCGGCAATTTAGGTCGATTGATAAAAAAAATGAACAAGTTCTTATCCATGTTGGAACAGTTGCATAATACATATCGCCAGGTCGCGATTTGTTGAACGATTCTCAAAACTGCATAAATTAATGCATTTAATAAGAAAAATCTATGTAAATTTTTTTATTTAAGATTTAAAATGTTTAAACCAAATTTATGTAAATAGATGCAAGTTTCAGATTAGTCAATTCAGGCAAGTCGCGATTTTTATAGCTGCTGTTGCCTTCTATTGTATTTTTTTAAAGCAGTATTTTTGCAGTTACTCTGACAAATATTTTGTTCTTTTTTTTTATTTGACAAAAGTGCGAAAGAGTAAACATAATCGCACTAATCATTTGACAAGAATTTCGATTCTAAAAATAATTATATTTACAATAAGTATTGACCGTACTTGACTTCTGAATTATTGATTTAATTTCTCCAGCACAAACTCGATTATTTTCGTTTTGATTCCATTTATTTATCGAGAAAGACTGAAAAATCCCAAAAAAGAAAATTTTCGAGAATTATACTGTGTCTGGAATTTCACATTTCGGGATTTTTAAGTGCTTACATTTATTTATCGACATAATCAAAAGCCATTTTGCTCTACGATTTTAATTTGTTTAAATTCTATTACATCGATGAATTTTTATTTTAAAATGGAATAAACGCGAACACTGTTTACTCTGTGAGATTCAGTATATTTTAATATACTTTAATTAATCAGCATCGTGATTTGAATTAGGATTAGTTTTTTAAGTCATTATTCAAGACTGTACTTTCTGTGTTATTCGGAAGAATGCATCGAATCAAACTTTGACAAACTGTTGCAAATTGGAGAGTCTCTAATAATAGATGTTGCCTAATATCCTAAAATTTCCTGCAAAGCATACAAACTTTATGAACTAAATAATCACCTTTTTAAATTATAAATTTTTTGAAATAGATGCTCTTTTAGAAAGTTTATAATCTATGCATTTTAGTATGGGACCCTTGTGTGTTAAAAAAAGTTTGCTGTGATTATTCATCTTTACCAGTTTTATCAATTATTCCAAAATCTTCGCATTCTTCCCTTGTTTTACAAAGTTTTCGTATTTTCACTGCTTTCATGGTATAGAGACTTTAAAAATATAAGAATATCATTTTTTTTAATTGTATGCCGCAACTTTTGACCTTTAAGTTAGATGTATGAGTAGTTCAACGTGAACGAGTTTCACCTGAAACTCTCTATCCCTGTATTCCCTGCAAAATTAAAAAAAATCGCTTTTCCTCCAGATAAAGAATTGACAAGAACTACATATTGTATAAATATCGCAGAAGTATCGTAGACTTTAAGTCATAGACTTAATCATTTTTGATACAAGATGATGTTACAAAAAATTGCCAAAGACGTCTGGTCTTTAAATTGTAATTGAAAAGAATCAAATAAACTTCTTTTCCAGAAAATTCTTTGCCTAATAATATTTTCTCTAATTTTTATTAAAAAAAAGAATCATGATTTCAAAGATATTTTTATTATGAATGATGAAGTATTAAATGAATAAAAACTTAAAATTATGAATCGATTGATGATGTTTCTCTTCAGCGATCACATCAGAAGTGCTTCCGTTGATCCAATAATGGCGCAATTAGATTAATTAGTTTAATCGAAACGGGTCTGAAATAAAAATAATTTTAATTAATTGTTGAATTTTCTTCTTGAATTCTTTTGAAATTTAAAAAATTCTTAATATTCCTTTGAATTCCCTGAATTATGGCAAAGGACTTATTTAAGGCAAAATCGGGATGTTTACTCAAATCCTGGAAAAAATTCACTGCCAAATTTTAGATTTTTTTCAGATAATAATTTTTCTTAATATTTCTAATCTAGATGTCAAAAAATCTTATAATATAAATATATAAATAAAATTGCAAATAGCATTGATTAATGATTATAATACAAAAGTAAATATTTTTGAAATTAAATTATCACATAAAATGAAAGTAGATTAAATTCTAATTTGAAATATTTTCAAAATCTAAAAATTTCATCAGATAAGTCGCAAAAAACTTGATAAAATATTTATAATTTCTTGAAAATTGATGGAAACTCTCGAATTTCTATAAAATTCCTTTCACTTCTTAAAAATCTTTTCAAAGTCATTAAAAATTCTAAACATTTCAAGAAAACTTTTGAAGTCACTTGAAAATTAAAAAAAAATCCATTAAGCATTATTTCAATTGCTTGAAACCTTATAAACCCTTATTTGAAATCTTTTGAAATCTTTGAAATCTAATTTAAACAATTGATAATGCCGAAACTCTAAAAGTTTTTTTTTTGCATTCCGTGAAACTCTTTACAAATTCCAAGAAATTTTTAAATCCCTTGCAATTCCTAATAATTTCATGAAAATTTAAAAAAATTTTTTGAAATCCCATATAATATTTTTAATCTTGAAAAATATTATATGGAAAATATCATGAAATCCCATGAAATCTCTTAAAAATCGAAAAAAAAAAACACGAGAAATTAAAAAAAAAAATTCATTTTTAATTTTAATTTTAATTTACAAGCATTTCAACTGATTCACTTGAAATTCATTTAAAAAGATTTTTGGAAATTTAAAGGGATTTTGAAAGATTTTAAAGAATTTGAAAACATTTAAGGGCGTTGGATCCAAATGTTAAACTCACAATTCCGTTCTCCATTTTACTCAACGAAAAATATTTCATTTCGATACTTTTTGCATAAAACGAAGAATTCAAAATCCAACTTCAAAATTAAATATTTTCATTTTACTTAAAAAATATTTGAATAAGATTTTTTCTCACTCTGTACGCATAATTCTAGTTAAACTAGCTGTAAATTCGATCTCGGGTGTTTCATTTAACTATATTTATATTTTTTGTGCTCATTTTTGAGCACTTTGCTTCCTCATTATGATGAAGTTGCAAATAAATTTGCTTCCGTGCTTTCAAACGCATGCGCACGCATTGTTTTGACTAATCGCTGGAGAAATTCTCTCATTGGTTAATATTTTAGGCGCGCAATTCAATTTTGAATCTCGCGCCAAATTACAGCCAATTGCAAAATTTCTCCAACGCGTGCTGCGCGCGCAGGCTGCATTCCGCTCCGTCACTACTATTGGGCCTCATAAGATGAGGGTGGGGGTCAGGCGGAGAGTGGGAAAACAGAAACCGCAGGGGGTCACGAGCAAGTGGGAGATTTGAGTAGTTCAGTAAGCTCCCGACTCGCGTGGAGTTCACATCAAAAGACTCAAAAACTGCGCGCGCCGCGTTCGCAATTTATCCAGTAGTTTATTGTGAAGTGCTTTTATTCGCACTCGAGTTTATTACTGGGCTCCTTCTTGGGATTCATCTGCTGATTGGAGGCAGTCGGGTGGGAGGAGGGGGGAATCGAGGAGCTCAGTCACTCTCGACTCGCGTGGAGTCTACATATCGTGAGAGTCAAAAACCGCGCGCGCCGCGCTTCCGATTAATCCGGTAGTGTATATTGTGAAGTGTTGTGAAGTGTTGTGAAGTGCTTTTATTCGTACCCGAGTAATATGAACTTCATATTACTCGGATTTTTCTTAGGAGTCTTAGGACACATGTGCTGATTGGCGGGAATCGGGTCGTCTGGGGAAGAGGAGTGGGGAAATCGAGCTCAGTCGCTCTCAATTCGCGTAGTCTACATCTTTCGAAATAATATCCGTAATAATATTAAAGTGACAGTTGCGCAGTCCTTTTTTTCTATAGTGAAGTGTTTCTAAGTGTCTTCTGATGTTTTGGAAGGGGCGAGTCTACTGGCCATTAGGATGGATCGGTAAACTATCGGAAGGATCGTTTCCCAAAAGGATTGTAGCTGCTGCTCCGAATAAACAAGTTAGTATCTCACCTTTTTTTCTAAACAAATGTATATATTTTTGAGTAGAGTACTTCTAAATATCGGGCGATTTAATTATTTTCTCTGGTTTTGATACCTTTTTTCTTTTACCACATTTCGGGTGCGGTATTTTATGGTGTTAATTATTTCGATTTCGAAGAAATTTTGGTGTATTTGTGAATTTAGAAAGAGTTTCAAAAGATAACTTAACAAATTTTAAGAAATTTCGTATTTACTTCAAGATATTTTGAAAGGTTTTGAGAAATGACAAAAATCAAGGAATTTGCAAGGGCGAGGGACCGTTTACTCCAAAAATTGATTCTTCGGGATTCTATAACTGATTCTGATTCTACTGATTCTATTAATTCCCCTCTCTTTTGACTTGATAAGCCTAATTCTAATTTTTTCTCTCAATTGAATCAAATTATTTTTCCATCTTTATGGATTTTTAAAATGATTTCACTTGTTTGTTATTTCTTTTTTTCTTACAAGGAAATTGGTCAATGTTTAGACAATTTTTTTGTCAGGGCCTAAAATCTTTTAAATTTCGGACTACACACTTTTTCCCCCACCCCTCTTCCCGGACAAGAAATTTCGAAAATCGTTATTTTTTCAACTATAAATATAAGTAAACAGTAATTTAAATAATTTTGAGATTAAATAAATAGTTGAAATCAATATTTATAAATATTGTTTACTGCACACTTTGAAATTCGGACTACACAAAGTGTGCGTACTACACATACATTTTAAGCCCTGATCGACCGATTGTTTTAAACTCAGTAAACTGCCTTCATTTGCCATCCGTGGTTGAAGCTGAAAGTTCAGTGTAATTTAAACCTTTTGTTCATCATTTAAGAAAAGCAATAATATCTTCTTTTATCGTAAATGCAAATTTTTTATCTTTTTTTCTAATTTTTCATCTTTATAAGTATAAAATTTATTTTCTGTTTTACTTATTACATTAATTATTATTCATTAGTTGATTATAAACTTATTCTGATTGAATTTATCAGAAATTAGATAAAACTAAGCAATTACAATTTAATTATACACAAAAACTGTCAAATTATAAATTGATTTGTTACTGAATTACTAAATTTTAAGTAGCGCCCTATTTATGAAATTTGGCAAATAAATTATATAAAAACTAATATTTTCCATACTTTAAAATGTTTTTGTCTATGTTTTATGGCTAAATATATATTCTTTTAATTATAAATTTGAATGTTCATATTAAAAAATTCTCAACTATCTGTCAAACATTCGTAAAATAATACTTTGTGTCTAAAATTAATTAAATTCCTATATATGAAGATTTATTGAAAACAATTATTTATTACTAAACCTTATTCTATAAACAATACGGTTGAAATCCACTATATCATATTCATTTAATTAAAAATATTCAGTTACGAATTTAGGCATGGGCAACATGGGCTACTGCCCAGGGCGGCAAATTTTTGGGGGCGGAAAATTCAGGGAGACTAATTTTTTTTTTTTTTTTTGAAAAAAAAAATATTGTTGCCTTGACTAATTTAGTTGCCTTGACTAATTTAGTATTAGTCTACCATGGCAAATAGTAATTACTAAAATCAACATAATTTTCCAATTTATATTGATGATGAGACATATTTTCAATTATTAATAATAAAGGGGTGGCAATTGAAATTTTTGCCCAGGGCGGCATTCTGCGTAAATCCGGCACTGAGGAAACATAAACAATTTGTCTCAATATTTAAAAATATATATAATTCTTTTTTCTCGAAAGAAAGTGTCTTTCGACATCATTTATATTTTTTAATAAAATTTACTTATTAGATTACTTAATTTTATACGCTGCAAAAAACCTCTTACTTTCTTACATTAGCTTTAAATCTTGGTTATTTGAAAACAAAGATAAAAACGAAATTTTTCAAAATTACAAATAAAAGCATAACTTCCTTAATATTCAATAAAATGCATTAATCATACAGATCAATCGATTCGTCTCGACGCAAGGAATCTTTCTTTCTTGTATATAAGCTTTCAATTTTGATTATTTGAGAAGTTATAGTCGAAAAATAAATTTTACAAAAATTCAAAATCTACATAAAAATTTTAAAATTCAATATTTTGAAAAATCCTTTGGCACGTTTTGAGATATTGGTGCTTCCAATATACCCTACAAATTTCATCAATTTATCTACAACTGTCTTTAAGTTAATAGGGCGACAAAAAATGGCGTCATCCATACACACATCCACACACACATACATCCGGACAATTGATTAGAATGTTGTATTAGACATTTATCACATGAGGAAAGTTTAATTAAACGATTTTAAAAATAGTTGAAAATGTAACGATTACAAAGCTTTCCTCTATGAGGAAGCAAAATTGATTAATTCTACAGAGGGAAAAAATTCCAAATTTAATATTTGTTGAGTAAAATGAAGAGATCGAATTTTTAGATTATAGAACTTAACACCCTTAAAAATAAAAATAAAAAAATAAATATTCAATTACCCATCAGCTGGCTTCGAAGGTGTGTAGAATGAAGGTCGGGCAGCCTTGTGATGACTTGGCGTCTCGAATTCCGGTTTAAACGAAATATTTGAAGATTGTTCTTCCTCAGCTTTTGGGGCGGGCTGATCAAGGGCAGAGCTTAAGTTGAATGGTCCATTCATCTCCGAACCCATTCCTCCAGCCAGGAGAAGAGCTTCCACTGGTGCCAAAACAAGAACCAGTCCATCCACTTGAATTCGATAATTCTCCGTTCCGTTTTGACGTTGATCATAATCGTACTGTCTCTGATCAACATAGCTTCCTGGTTTTGGTACAGAACCACAGTCTCGATCCGTGGGTGAAGAACAAGGTACTTGGGGTTCCAAAAGAGAAGAAGAAGGTTTATTTTCAACTTCCGGTTTTGGCTTCACGTCAGAAGATGAAATCAAGTCTTCTGGTTTTGACTCGGAGGAAATTTCGGGTTTTGCTTCCTCCTGACGTTCTGGTTCTAATGCAGAAGGAATTTTCTCTGATTCAGGTTTGAAAGAATCAGTTTTTAGCGAATCGGTTTTCAGCGAATCAGATTCTTCAATTTTTTTTTCAGTTTTTGTAACAGGAGACTCAGCTAGATTTATTGGCAAACCTTTATCGTCTTGCACTACGGAAGTCGGTAATTCGAATATTCGCGCATTAATATTCCTCAAATGACGACCTTGAACGATGGCAACAGCAACCACCAAAAATAAAACTGTCTTGAATATCCTCATGTTTATGATCGCCATGGGTGGACTCTTGATCCACAATTTCTGGGTTCAGTTGTATTTTGAAGACGTCCTACTGTGGTGAAGGACTACTGAAGTATGTAAGCTTCATTCCATTCCTTCATCGGCTCCAAGCGGCCACCGATCCCCACCTGTCTGGGAACCACGGACGAACTCAAGTTCAAGGACCCTCTGCTGCCTCCAGCTCCAGCCGTTTTGTGCTAGAACAGGAAAAGGAATAAAATACTGTTAACGAATGCTATGTACTAGTTATACAAATTAAAATAACGTGCTTGTCTCACTATGTTTTTGCATTTAATGGGTTCAGTTTGATTTTTATGAAGAACGACTTCCTGCCGTTGGGCGTTGGACCCAAGTGTTAAGCTCAAAATTCCATTCTTCATTTTACTCAACGAAAATTATAGATGGATATTTTTTCGTTTTGTAGCGCTAATCTTTTTTCAAATATAAGACTGCATACAGAGCAAAAAAATATTTAATTTCGATACTTTTTGCATAAAACGAAGTATTCAAAATCTGACATTATAGTTTAATATTTTCATTTTACTTAAAAAATATTTGAATCAGATATTTTCTCGCTCTGTACGCATAATTCTAGTTAATAATTGATTAATTCTACAGAGGGAAAAAATTTCAAATTTAATAGTTGTTGAGTAAAATGAAGAGATCGAATTTTTAGATTGGAACTCGGCTCCAACACCCTTAAGGAAATCCGAAAATTGTCCGGGAATGGAAAAAAATCCGGGAATTGTCCTTGATTTTATTTTTGAAGTAGCCCGTGTAGAAATTTCCAAACTTGGCCCAGATCGGTGATGAAACGCCCTGCCCGATCGGGCCCCGATCCGACCAGGTTTGGCCAGGTCTGGGCCTGGTCGGGCCGTGTGTTTCATCCCCGGTCTGAAATCCCCCGATCTGGACCCGATCGGGGCCACAGCAAAATTTCTACTCGGGAGGAATTTTTTTGAAATCCTTTCAACTTCTTTGAAATTATTTAAAATGTATGCGATTCTAAAATAGATGAAGATGAAGATTTGAGAAGAAACATTGTGGATACGCCCTTGAGAAGGAAATGAGGCGATGCCCTTCGGTCAAGGCCCTGAAGTAAATAATACTCAGTAAACGTGTAATCATTATTATACTAGTTCATTAAACTAATTGGCTAACATGCTGCATACATATGCAGTTGCTGAGGAAGAAAGTAACGAAAAATTCGTAACCCTTTTGAAATACACCTCATGAAACGGCAAAGGCTATAAACTTAAAAGCGAGCTTAAAAGTTAACCACTTTTGCGTCAGCTTGTCAGTATACAGAAAAGAGAGAAGAAGATTTGATGAGTGTAATTTATTGTTTTCTTTAAGGACATGTGATACTTTACCAGAAAAGAAATTTATAGAATCGACAACTTTATATTTGCAATAATAAATATTTTTCAATGAAACTGGGATATTTACCCCCGTTTCTTTTACATTTAAACAAATTTTTTAGTAAACCCATTTTGTTGGCTTAAGTTCCTTTCAAATTTTTGTCACCTATTTCTCAATTTTTTTAATTTAAAAAATCACCTTTTTTATTGACTGCAGGTATTTTTAACTCTTGAAAACGAGGAATATGCGGAAATACATTCTTTAGTCAAACAGGTTTATAGCAGATATATCTCATTCTTTGAGTGTTTATTTTACGTTCTCTATAGAAAAAGAAAAAAGTTAAAATCTACTTAATTGTTTTTAAAAAAACGT
The DNA here is from genome assembly GCA_904066005.1 of Synergus itoensis. NCBI lineage: Eukaryota > Metazoa > Arthropoda > Insecta > Hymenoptera > Cynipidae > Synergus > Synergus itoensis. Next base: position 40,033 of record CAJFCP010025116.1, read on the forward strand.
TGAGAAATGTTTTGTTTTAATTAAAATTCATTTTAATCATTTAGTATATGTACTACCTTAGTAGTCTGTTAAATATTAAATCTTTATTACAAAAATTACTCTTATTGTGAATATTTGCGATAATTTTATTATTGTTCTTTCCATAGTAAATTTCATGCATATTGATTTTAAATATATTTTATACAGATTTGTATTAAATATCAAATCAATTAATGAATTTTTCAATCACATATTTATTGAGTTTATGTCAAGCAAACTTGTATTGATTTTGAAAACAGTCCTTCGTGAATTTAATGTATTTTTTTATAAAATTTATTTAAGAGCCTAGTAATTATTGCAATTTTTACAAATCTTTTGCTAGTAGACAAAATAATTGAGAATTTTTAATTCATGAATTATAAAAACTTGTAATTCTTTATTTAATTTTAGGAATCTTCATAAGTTTCATAAAATACCTTGAAATTTCTGTATTATGCTTCAAAATCTGGTTAAATTCCTTTAAATTTCGTAAAATTACTTGATATTTCTTGATATCCCTTAAAATTACTAAAAGTCTCTTGAAATTTGATTAAATCTCTTAAAATTTTTGAGAATCTACTGAAATTTCGTAAAATCCCTTAAATCCCTTAAAAGTCCTTAAAATTACTAAATATCCCATAAAATATCGTAAAATCCCTTGAAATTACTTATAATCCCATCAAATGTCATGAAATCTCTTAAAATTCCTGACAATCCAATGAAATCTTGTAATATCCCTTGAAAGTCCTTAAAATAATTTAATGTCCCATAAAATATTGTAAAATATCTCACAAGTATTTAAAATTCCATGAAATTCCGTAAAATTCCTTAAAATTCCACAAATATCAAAAACATAGATATTTCTTAATATTACTCAAAATTACTCAAAATTCCACGAAATTTCGTTAAATTCTTTAAAATTCTTGAAAATCCAATATAATTATATAATCTCACCAAATCCTTCAAATTCTCCATAAATTTCGTAAGACCCTTTTAAATTCCTTAATATTATTCAAGATTCCATGAAATCTCATTAAATCCTTGAAAATACCTTAAATTCCAATGAAATTTCGTAAAATGCCTACAAATCTCTTAAAAGTTTTTCAAATTACTTAAAATTCCACAAAATATATAGCCAAATCCCTTAAAATTACTTCATAATCCCATAAAATCTCATAATTCTGATGGTAACTGATCTCTAAATTTACGAATACATATATATTAAATATTAATATATTAAAAACTGATATAAAAAAAGCATGAAAAGTTTGCTGTAAGTAATCTGCTGAATTTCTCAAATAATTTTCACTAAATTTATATATTTTGAAATATTTTTTTTCTTCACTAATATAATAATTTATTTTTCACTTCAAAATAATTATTTTTATTACTTACATAAATCATTTATCATTTTGCATAAATTTTAAAATTTTAAACACTTTTGTGTGTGTAAGGGCTTGAAATTTCAAAAAAATTTTAACAGTGTAGACTTGAATGAAGCTTACTTGATAGAGTGCTTACGCCCTTGATATTTTTTTTATTTCATACTTATTTCTTGCTTATTTCTCGCCTAGCAACCACTACTTCAAGCTTCATTTGCCCTAGGTGAAAGAAGATTACAAGATCCAAGTTGCACGATGTAAAAGACCCCCTATTAGTGAGGGGCAACGTCCTGCGGTGGCCTCTTCCTTCCATCTTTACTCTCTCTATCTCTCTCTCTTTCTCTCTTAAATCTTGCCCTTGCATGTCTTTTCCATATCTCGGAATTTCCCATTGCCTTCGATTACCTAAGAAAAACAAACCCAGCAAGAAACTCCCATCACCTATTCTACGAAAGTAAAATTTAAATACACGATGCACCTTTTTGAATGCATCATTAGCTCTACCTTCATTCGAATGCTTTTCATGAATCTATTTTTAAGTTCCGTAAAAGGCTTGAAATAAATATATCCAGTTTAATTATAGTCGTACACACAACGTGCGTAGTAAAAAATTTACTTATTAATCATTGAAAAAGAACAAAATTGCACAAATTTGAACCAAAAATGATCTTAAAAAGATTAATTTTACATTTTTTTTTTAAATCTCATAAAAGCTTTTAAAATCCCTTAAAATATTTTGATATTTGTGTTTCTTTATCGATTCACTTTAAAAAAATGTCCTTAGCTCCTCTTTCTATGTGTTTGTGTAAGGGAGGAGGAGAAAATAAAACAACGTGAAATCATTAAAAAATTTTATTTCCTCTTGGATTTTTCAGTTTCTTATTTAGTATTTTTTTTTTAATTTCTATATGCACGATCATAAATTTGGTTCGAAAGACCATTATTGTTAGTACCCAAATGAATTAAACTAATTTCTTTTAATAATCCCAGTATGTTCCTTTTTATGTTTAATTTTATATAATTTGATTTAGAATCTGAACTTGATTCAAAAATGGGACAAAACATAAAGGTAAAATAATAACCAGATTGATTATAATTTTGATAATTTGAAATTGGTGTTTATAATTCAAACTTGTTTGGCGGGTACAAAAATGAATGTAGAAAATAGAATTACAGTATTTTTTTATAATAATCAATTTTTATTCATCAGCCTATTTTATATAAAAATTACAAAAAAACAAGAGATACAAGTCAATGAAATACGAGTTAAGTGCATTGAGCTTTAAATAGTCGCATCCACATTTACATTCATGAATGGGTGCGTAAGCCATATACATACAATCGACCTTGACAGTGAAGATTTATTGAACAATATTATTCTTGTAATCTCTCATGTAACTGTTTCACTAATGAATTTATTCATCTCACATACCCTTTCAAATTATCATCCCAGACATTTTTATCTCATTATTCTAATTATAACATTCCTTATTTTTTTGTAAACAATACTATATATTATCACAAAATAAATCTTTTTATTTCGAAAAAGATTTTCAAAGATTTCAATTAATTTTTGATAATCCCGTAGAATCGTAGGAATTTTCGGGATTTCGTGAATCTCGAGACTGATTTTACTGATTTACTATTAAACTTATAATAATTTTCAAGGATTTCAAAAGATTTCACGGATTCAAAAGATTTTTTTGAAGAATTCAAAAGAAGCATCTTAAAACTAATTTACGTAATTGAGCAAACGAAGAACAAAATAAATAAGCTTGACAAATATTTTGCAATTAATGTAAAATTAAAAAATAAAAGCTTCTTGGTGATCTCAATTTTCATTCATAAACTGAAAAATTAATAGTAAGACGAAAAATAAGATTAAAAATAAGATTAAAGACTAAGATTAAAAATATGCGAGAGAATAATTATATTTAATTGAAAGACTCATCGAATTGACAAACTCCGTATCGATTACGAATTCTTCCGGGTCCACAATTCTCGATCATGTCTCCGATAGGTTTTAACTGAGATATTTCTTCGACGATAAGACGAACTTCGTTTTTATCACCAGGTGCATCTTCATCTTTCAAATCCTCAATCCTTGGCAATTCCTTTTTCAAGGACATCCGACCTTTTGAATCATTTACAGGAACTCGCAATTCCCTTTCAGTTCTTTCACTCTTGGAAATAATCTTGTCTTCAATTTTATCTCCAAGTTTCTTTTCCTTATTTACTATATTTTCCACGTTTCCAACTACTTCCAAAATCTCATCTTTCTCCTCTTCCGCGGCTGGAAGGATTTTTATTTGATTCTCATTTTTCTCCGGAATTTTCTCTTCTTCCAATTCTTTGGAAAGAACTTCTTTGTCTTGAATTTTTTCAGATTCTTGTGAAGCAGTTGATGTCTTTTCTTGAATTTGAGGAATAATTGCTGCATCGCCCTTAATTTTTGATTTCTCCAAAAGGATCTTTTCTTGGAGATCAACCTTTTCAGAATTTTGATCAGGTATTTTATCCTTTAATTCGTAAACCGCCTTGTCAGTTGCTTCATCTACAGAAGCAATTTGGCTAAAAGAAACGAATTGAACTGGAACTTCCTCCTCCTGTTTCTCGGAACCTTTTAGAATAATTCGTGGATCCTTTGGAATGATCTCCTGCTTTTCCGAAATCAATAAAACAGCTTCCTTTTTATTCTTATCAGTAGCAATTACTTCAGGAATAACTTTATCTTTAATATCTAGAACAGTCTTTTTTTCTTCCTCAATCTTGTTAGGAACGTCTTTAATTCTATCCTTAATGTCTTGATCTGTTGTATTCAGAATTTCCTTGATGTCATCAATAGTTGGTAGTCCCAAGACCTTGATTTGATTTAAGGGAGCTTCTTGGCCTTGAAGCTGTTCGACTTTATTTAAACTTCCTTGACCTTGGCTTTGACTTCCATTCTGTTCCGCATCATTCTGACCTTCAATTCGCAAAATTTTCACGTTGAGTGGATCTTTTCCTTGTTCGACGATTTCTTCCTCCTCGATGGAGATTTTCTTGTGTCTGGAAGTGAGACCTCTCATTTCCAGAATTTGAGAGGCAATGTCGTTAAAAAGACTGGTGGGTCCTTTGTCTCCAGGAGTGGCAATCACAACTATGATGTTGTCTAATTGTGCGTGAACATTGAACTTTCCATCTTGACGTTGGTCGTAGGTCAGTGGCTTCCCTTGAGAAAAAACTAGGAGAAGTGACAGAACGCAAAGTTGTTTTATCATCTTGGTAGAAATCGTTGCACCACGTATCAGCTAAACTCAACCAAGTTCTCACAACGACTGAGCTGAGTGAATTCGTTGCTCCTTGGCCGTGAAACCCGGTAGAAATGATGATCACGAATACATGTGAAGAAGCAGTAGCGGAGAGGGTAAAAGAAAATACGAATCAAGTCGAAGAGAGAAAGAGAGCGAGAGAGAATATAAAGAAAAAGGTGGCGAAAGATTACATATGAAAAAAACCGGTTGAATGTAAGTGTAAAATGCCGGTGATAATAATTCTCTTGAAGTATTTCATTTGTCAATAATTTATGTTTACCGAGGGGTTGATGACTCGTGAAATCACGTGTACACTTGCATAGAAGTTTACTGAATTCTCTAGAAATATCTGAAATCTTCTGAAATATCTGAAGTCACTTCAAAACCCTTTTGAAATCGTTTAAAGTCAATTGAATTCTCATGAAATCCTTTGAAATTTCTTGAAGTGATTGAATACTTCTGAAATATCTGAATCTGAAGACACTTGAAAGTCTTAAAATTATTTACAACCACTTATAAAATTATTTAAAATCCAATAAAATCCTTAGAAAGTCTGTACAATAATTTATAATATTTTAAAACGCTTTGAAATTCCTTAAAAACGCATGAATTCTTTAAAATGACTTAAAATCTTTTAAAATTTGTAAAATCACTTAAGATAATTTAAAAAACTTGAAAAGAATTAAAATCCTTTGAAATCTCTTAATGTTCTTAAAAATTACTTAAATTCCCTTGACATTCATCGAAATGCTATAAAATTATTTATAATTAAAATCTTTATACCTTTATAATTAAAATCTTTAAAATTAAAATCTCTTGGAAATATGTGATAATTTAAAATTACGTCAAGTGAATTCGAATGATTTCAACGAAGCCAACGCAATATCCTGAAATATCTTGAAGTCAAAATAAGTAAGTCTTCAATAATTTGAATTTAGTCTCAAAAACAATTCTATCGTAAAGACTGCACACTTCAATAAAATAGAAGTCTCGCAGTGTGTGTGATTTTTTAAATAACGTATACAAAATGAATTCAAGAAGACTTCAAAATATTTCAACAGGTTTTGAAACATTTCCAATAAGGGTTCGAAGGATTACAAAGAATTTTTAG
>CAJFCP010025122.1:0-17632 GCA_904066005.1 Synergus itoensis
TCTTATGCGCGGGGCCCGTAGCATTTGCTACTCTTGCTACGTGGCTAATCCGCCACTGACAATAATGAAATGATGTTTTCTTCATTTCGAATCTAGCACGACACAAAATGGCCTAACTTCAACATGATGTGAACGCGCATGCGCATATATGTTTTATGAAACTTTGGAATGTTTCAGAAACTTTGGTCCAATGAAACGTTTCATTGTTTCATCAAACTTTCAATGTTTCAATGAAACGTTTCATTGTTTCATGAAACTTTCAATGTTTCAATGAAACGTTTCATCGACTCACATCCCTAAGTCCACTACACGAACGTAGTTTTCATAGGTAAATATTGTGTAAATCAATTTCATTTTTAACCTAAAAGTATAAAAACATGCGACATCCAGCAGTGCGCACGCGCTGCAAGACAAAGATACAGTGACCTACTAAGCAGCTTTCTCTTTCTATTGCGCTATCGCTCCCACTACGTACAGCTCCACTGCTCACGCGGTCTATTCTTATATGTCTATGAATTTACCTAAGGTATATTACGTTCACAACCCTGATTCGAGTGTATACATATATTTTTCTATTCGGCAACAGCTGTCACTTTTGTGCCTCTAGTGTTTTTAATTATTAAAAAAATAACAGTAAATGTGCAAAGTATTATTAAAATGCAGAACTTCTCCAAGTTTTATAAAAAGGTCTTTTATATTGTGTAATTGATAATTGAGAATTTTCAAACTCGTATTTTAAAGTTTTCAAGAAGAATCAGCGATACGATTGAGGTTAGACTTCGTGACTTTTTTTCTTCTGTTAAATTGTTTTCTGCATTACACGTTAATGTAATTATTTTGTATTGTTTCTATATGATGAAATATATTGTAAGGCTTATACAAAAATTAATTTTCAAAGTTAATTGATTTCTTATATCCTAATAAAAAAAAATTACATGCTTGGATTTCTTCTATTTTTATTGACAATAATTCTACATTACGGACTAATTTAATATCGATTTAACGTTATTTTATTGTTTTCTCCTCATAATTCAAACTCCTGAATTTTCTAAAGAAATATTATAATAAGTATTTTTTCAATCTATAGAGGAACCTCATTTTTCATATACACTAGAAGTCACACGCACACACAGTGGGACGAAATGAGAAAACGATGTTCAAAATAACTTCTAGGCCGGAATTCTTCATCTATTTTCAATTATTTTCTTTTAAAAAATTCAGCATTAAATTCTTAAGACATCTTTCGAGGCCGATTTTTGAATTTTTGTTTGTTTAAATTTTTATAGAGCTGCAAATAGCGAAAAAAATGTTGATTTTTAAAATTTTTATTTTTAATTATCTGTGAAAATTTTTCTCAATGGCATCAGGCCTCAGATTTGATGCAAAAGGGTCGGTGAAAGAAAAAAAAAAACTTGTTGACATGTCAAGTTATATGTTTTAAACAAATATTAGCGACAAATAACCAGTATGATGGATTATGTTGTTTTTTAAGTATATTTATGCATTGAAATCGCTTGTTTAGAGCAACAATGTAAAATGTGATCACGGAAATGTGGTATCCGACATTGTTTGTTAAATTTATAAACAATTATTATAAATAAATGCATGATTTGAACAAGTTTAGGCAGAAATGAACCGCATTTGCTTTCATTTGTCTTCGAATCTCTTTGCCTATAATGCACATTGATGTATTTTTGTCATCCAATATCATTTGTTAACTTTATCAACAATCAACATTTTTTTTTTTTTTTTCGACACCCATAAACACTATCCCTGTGAGGTTCCACCCCCACTATTAAAAATACGAAATTTTTTTTAGAGTTCTGAGTTCTGTTTCAATAGTTCTAGAGTTCCTGATAGGTATTAGAAATAGTTCTGACCTTTAAGGCCATGTCAGACTTATCCGAAATCTGACTTACCAGCCTCTTGATTAAAAACGAGGGGTATCTCACTTGAAAATTCAACGTCTAAAACGCACGAAATCAGTATGAACTCAGCAGGAATTCAACCGAAATCAGAAGAAATCACGCATGCGCAGTGTAAGGGTAGGGGTAAGGGTCTGACGTTCACTGCCGTAGCTCTATCTGATTTCGGTTGAATTCTACTGATTCCTGCTACGTTAAGTCCGTACCGTCCGTACGATTTCATTTGATTTCAAAGTGAGATGCCCCTCGATTAAAAATATTATTCAGAATTAATTTCAGCAACATAACTTTTTTAAAAAACAATATATCATCTTGAAATATTGGAATGTGAAACAGAAGATGATAAGTTACGTTTATCTACTTCGTTTCATTAGGAATTTTAAAAAAAGTTTAATTCTACAAAATTAAAACTGAGTGCATGCTGAGCAAATTTTTTTAAGCAACCTTATGTTTAAAAGAGGCAAAAGATTACACTCATCATTTGGAAAAAACAATAAAATCTACTTAGGAACGTTTATCTAGTCCCATATATAAATAATATTAAAAAAAGCTTTTGCACAATTTATGAAATTTTATGGTGCAAGCAAGTGCAAGAATTACTGACAGATTTATAAGGTTATGAATTACAAGACATTGGTTGCGCTAATTGCGGTCAAATGTAGAAGCTCGACAAAGAAAAAAAATACATAAGTATTTGGTTGGTAAAGTAGATTGTTCGAATTAATTATTTGATATGATGATCGCTAAATCCTGCAACATAACTATTTCTATTAACAAAATAACGTATTGAAAGTTTGGAAAATGAATTAATATTCACTAAATATGTATTTTACATTGACTTTTAACTAATATGTGACAACATAAATTTTTCTATGAACAAAATATCGTCTTGAAAGTTTGGAAAGTGAAATAAACGATGATAATCTATTTTTATCTCCTTTGTTTCATTAAAAAATTTTTAAAAAAGATAAAATTAAGAAAATTAAAACTGAGAGCATGCTGAAAGCATTTTTTTCAGTAGCCTTACGTTTAAAAGAAAATAAAATAAGAAAAGAAAAAAGAAAAAATAAGAAATAAGAACAAATACAATAAGAATCACTTAGGAACGTTTATCTAGTTCCATATAAGCATAATTTTGAAAAAAGCTTTTGCACAAATTATAGAATATGTGCAAGAATTTGGTTCGACAAGAGAATAATATCGTCGTTAGTATTTTTTTCTCTTACTCTTTGGAAAAAGGACCATTTTTCGAATAAGTCGATGTCATTTCTCCAATGATTTTTTTATCTTATCCTCAAGCCATAGATTGTCATTCTGACACCCCCTCAAACACACCCATGCAGTACCAATCTTTTCTGCAGAGCGGGAAAGACTCTGTTAATATTTTGTTCTGTTATTCTATAGAAATAGGAGCATTTTTCGAAAAATTCGACGTCATTACACCCATGATTTTTTTTATGTTATCCTCAAACCATAGATTGTCATTGTAACACCCCCGCAAACACACCCACGCATTACCAATCATTTCTGCAAAGCTCCAAAGACTGTGAATATTTTTTTCTCTTATTCTTTGGAAAAAGGACCATTTTTCGAATAAGTCGATGTCATTTCTCCAATGATTTTTTTTATCTTATCCCCAAGCCATAGATTGTCATTCTGACACCCCCACAAACACACCCACGCATTACCAATCTTTTCTGCAGAGCTGGAAAGACTGTTAATATTTTGTTCTCTTATTCTATGGAAAAAGGAACATTTTTCGAAAAATTCCATGTCATTACTCCAATGATTTTTTTATGTTATCCTCGAAACATAGATAGTCATTATAACACCCCCTGAAAAACACCCACGCAGTACCACAATCATTTATGCACAGCTCCAAAGAATCTGTGAATATTTTCTTCTCTTATTCTTTGGTAAAAGGCAGTGGCGTATCTAGGGATAACGGCGCTAATGGCAAGGAGAAAAATTGCGCACCCCCTCCCCCTATTTTCATGTGAAGTCATTCAATGAATCCAGAATTCTGCTCAAAATGAAAAAAAAATTATAAAGTATTATTTATTAACTTGTTATAAGTCAAGCTTATAGAAGCACCAGGGAATTTTCACTTTTGGTCTACGTGACAAATCTCACATTCCTTGGTGCTTAGTATACGAGTTTGCCTACCCATTTCAAATTAAATTTTATTTTTACAATTTCACTTTTATTCCTTGCCAGGGTCAAAGCACTCTAATTTTATTACCTTAATCCTTGGCAAGGTTAGCCTCATTGTCTTGGGCCCAGCATCTGGCCGCCAGTCGAGCTTGCCGATGCTGACGTCAGACCCAAGCACGCTTAGCATTCACGTTTACAGTTTCTCTCTCTCTCTTTCTCTCAATACTCTGTCTCTAAATGAATCAGAATTTTCCTCTTGCTACATATTTATTTTTGAAATCGTGCACAATTTCATTAATATTTCGGCGAGTGGAAATCTTTTGATCTCTCAAGGAAAGAATAATTATAAACAATAGGTCGAGAATTACCCCTCCATTCCGTTATTTTAATATTTCGTAAATTAGATTTAATTAATATTATGAATCATATTATGAATCATTTTTTTTCATTTTTCTTTTATATTCCTTGTTTATCCTCATTAGAGAAGATATTCAATTTATTTTTTTGTAGATTTATAATTTTCCTTTTTCATTTCTGCGTAGATTTATAATTTCCATTTTTCACAATTTCTTTCCGATACAGACGCTCGACGCACGGAGAGACGGCAGTTCCCCTGCCAGGCCAGACTTTCTTTTTCGCATGACGCCACTGCTGGCCAATCCGCTGGCTGGGACTCTGCCCTCTCTCTTGGCAGAAAGCGTTGAGTGAAGCGGAGAGCCTGTGAGCTCTCGAGCGGGGATTCATTCGGTCTTCGAATTTAAGACAGTCGACACGATTCTTCGAATACCCTCCCGTACAGAAGAGCCTCTCTCTCTGGCGGGACTTGTACTTTGTGCCTATTTTTCTCACGCTAGAAATAAATCTATCTTAAACAAGTTTTGGTGTTTTCCTTTTTCTTGATTTGAGATCTACAAACCCCATCATCTATAGACGCGTCATAAGGAGTGTGACGTTATCCAGACCAGCAGTAAAGGTATCTATGAGGGACTTCGTACTTTGTGTTCGTTTTCAGCCGATCTTTCCAGTGTACTTTACTAACTCGCGTTTGTGATTTAGTGTGCGGGTCGGGTTCATATTTTGGTAACGCGTCGAGTCGAGTGGTGTTATACCATCGGCCGCGTTTATCGTGGTACGTCGAGTCGTGTGGTGTTAAACCATCGACCGTACCGCAAAAGGGACACGTCGAGTCGTGTGGTGCTAAACCATCGACCGTGTCAAGAAAAGGTCACGTCGAGTCGTGTGGTGTTAAACCATCGACCGTGCCAAGAAAGGATACGTCGTCGTGTGGTGTTAAAACCATCGACCGTATCTCGGTTAACACGTCGAGTCGAGAGGTGCTATACCTTCGATAGTGTTTCGCGTTCTTCGCGTCGAGTTCTCTCTTCCCCCCCCCCCCCTAATATTAACGTGGCGACTTACCAAATTCCGAACATACGTATATTCGCACTAATTATTAACGTCGGGGCTACCTCATGCCAGCGTCGCGACCCACGATCGCCGTTGCTCCTTCGGGTTCCCAGAGGGTCGCGAACACACATCAGCGGCGCGGAAAACCTCGCCGACGATACGGAAAAAGGGAGCGTGAAAGGATCCGTCGCCTCGCCCAATCCGCATTCCCAGCTCAACATCACGACGCCCCGGAAGTGACCGAACCCATCAGTGAGACCTCAGCACAGTCCGACCTCTCCGTGATTTTGCCCTTGTCTCCGCTTCAACCCCCAGCAGAAAAACCCCGAACTAACCTCACGGTAGCCGCCTTATTTTTTAGCCCGAACCGCCCATTACCGCGCCCTGAGGAATTATTTGAAGGTGACATCCTTTACATCCCCACGGGGAGCTCGCCCGAGCCGTTCTCTCCACCCCCGCCGAAACGCGCCGAGCGCGTGAAACGGAACCTACGCTTTTAAAAAAAAAAAGAAGGGAAATATTTTGAAAAGACCGGGAACATGATAAACTCCTTTATTTAATTTTTTCATTAAAAAAAAATAATTTATGTTAATCAAGGTGCTTTTTTGCCCCCCCCCCCCCCTCTCCCTAGAACGGCGCCCATGGCACGAGCCCTACCTGCCGTACCCTAGATACGCCACTGGTAAAAGGACAATTTGAATTTTTCGAAAAATGCTCCTTTTCCATAGTATAAGAGAACAAAATATTAACAGAGTCTTTCCAGCTCTGCAGAAAAGATTGGTACTGCGTATGTGTGTTTGAGGGGGTGTCAGAATGACAATATATGGTTTGAGGATATCATAAGAAAATCATTGGAGAAATGACATCGACTTATTCGAAAAATTATCCTTTTTACAAAGAATATGTGGAACAAAATATTCACAGATTCTTTCCATCTTCGCAGAAATGATTGGTACTCCGTGGGTGTGAATGAGGGGGTGTCAGAATGACAATATATGGTTTGAGGATAACATAAAAAAATCATTGGTGAAATGACATCGACTTATTCGAAAAATTATCCTTTTTACAAAGAATATAGGGAAAAAAATATTCACAGAGTCTTTCCATCTTTGCAGAAATGATTGGTACTGCGTGGGTGTGTTTTTTGGGTGTTACAATGACAATCTATGGTTTAAGGATAACATAAAAAAATCATGGGAGTAATGACATCGAATTTTTCGAAAAATGGTCTTTTTTCCAAAGAATAAGAGAACAGAATATTCACAGAGTATTTACAGCTATGCATAAATGATTGGTACTGCGTGGGTGTATTTGTAGGGGTGTTAGAATGACACTCTATGTTTTGAGGATAACATATAAAAATCATTGGAGTAATGACATCGAATTATTCGAAAAATTATCTTTTTTCCAAAGAATAAGAGAAAAAAATATTAACGACGGTTTTGTTCTCTTTTCGAACTAAATTCTTGCACATATTTCCTAATTTGTGCAAAAGCTTGTTTCAAAATTATGCATATATGGAACTAGATAAACGTTCCTAAATGATTCTTATTGTATTTGTTCTTATTTCTTATTTTTCTTTTTTATTTTCTTATTTTATTTTCTTTTAAACGTAAGGCTGCTGAAAAAAATGCTTTCAGCATGCTCTCAGTTTTAATTTTCTTAATTTTATCTTTTTTAAAAATTTTTTAATGAAACAAAGGAGATAAAAATAGATTATCATCGTTTATTTCACTTTACAAACTTTCAAGACGATATTTTGTTCATAGAAAAATTTATGTTGTCACATATTAGTTAAAAGTCAATGTAAAATACATATTAGTGAATATTAATTCATTTTCCAAACTTTCAAGACGTTATTTTGTTAATAGAAATAGTTATGTTGCAGGATTTAGCGATCATCATATCAAATAATTAATTCGAACAATCTACTTTACCAACCAAATACTTATGTATTTTTTTTCTTTGTCGAGCTTCTACATTTGACCGCAATTAGCGCAACCAATGTCTTCTAACTCATAATCTTATAAATCTGTCAGTAATTCTTGCACTTGCTTGCACCACAAAATTTCATAATTTGTGCAAAAGCTTTTTTTAATATTATTTATATATGGGACTAGATAAATGTTCCTAAGTGGATTTTATTGTTTTTTCCAAATGGTGAGTGTGATCTTTTGCCTCTTTTAAACGTAAGGTTGCTGAAAAAAATTTGCTCAGCCTACACTCAGTTTTAATTTTGTAGAATTAAACTTTTTTTAAAATTTCTAATGAAACGAAGTAGATTAACGTAACTTATCATCTTGTGTTTCACATTCCAAAATTTCAAGATGATATATTGTTTTTTAAAAAAGTTATGTTGCTGAAATTAATTCTGAATAATATTTTTAATCAAGAGGCTGGTAAGTCAGATTTCGGATAAGTCTGACATGGCCTTAAGAGGTAAAAAAATCAATTTTTCGAAATGGGGGGCTAACTTCACGCTCCCCCCCCCATTTTTGAAAAAGTGAACTTTTTTCGGAATTCTGGGTAGATTTAGCATAGTTCCAGAGTTCCTTTCTGGGGTCTTGTGCTTGATATTATCAGGTAAATATTCATCTTCTTCGCTGTCATCTGATTATGAGCTTCCACTAATTTCCCTCTCCTCGAGCGTGACTGACCAGTCCATTTTTACTGGTTCTTCGACTACAGCTTCCATTTCGGAAGTAGTCGGTTTTTTGATTGAAGCTACGTTAGCATACAAGATGTTAGATTTACTAGTTATGTTAAAGCCAAACGTATTCGTCATATAGAAATAGCAGTCTGCTTGACATGATGGTTCGGACCATATCATGGGCTGTTGAAATAAGAACTGTTTCCGGTCTCGATTTTTGTCCCATCTTAGTAACATTGTTCTGCAGAATTACATGTTATGTGGGGTACTCTACTTCAAATTTTCCACAAACGTAACAGAAACTATCAGATTTTCCGTTGCACCTATGAGAAGTAGAGTCTCTACTTGTAGCATTATACTCTACAGAAGCCAAGTTTTCCACCAATGCAGAGCTGCGTTCGCATGATGACGACGATTGCGGGCCCGCTTGCTTACCCTGACCAACCGCCGATACTGGGCATCCGAAATCCTGCATCGTAGGAGTATTTTCTCGAGTATCGACCATGACGGCATCATGCCTTCACCCCAGGACTTAGCCGAAAAAAAAAAAAAAAAAACCGTTTCCACCGTCACCACGTAGAGGTGTCCTGGGTTCCGACACTCGAAAAATTTAGTTGTGGTAAAAAAGATCTGATTTCTGCTGTATTTGTGGTAAATTTTCAAATCATACAAAATTGAAAGAAGTTATCTAACAAGTTGATGACAATTTACGAAAAATTCTTCGATTCACAGACAGAAAATTGAAAATATACGGGATGCCTCGCATTACTTCCAGATATTACAAAAAACAAAGCCCTCCCAAAAAACCCCCAAAAACCCACAAAAAAACCCAAAAAAACTCAAAAACTCTCCAAAATTTCCAAAAAAAACCCCAATGAAGTAACTTTTTTTTTTAAATCTAAAAAAACTGTATGAGCTGAGATACATGCGGCCACTTTCTCTACAACGAGTACATTTGTCTTAAAAATATCTAATAAATATAATATCTTGTATGCTCTGATGAGGATCGTCACAGTGAAAGTGATAGCGAACAAGATGAATATATTCATTTTCTTTTCTAAGAGCCTGGAAACGTTCCATCAAAAGAAGTCGAATGATCTCTTAAGAGATTTAGGAATATCCAAAAATGGAGCTGAGTATCTCGTTGCAGCATTGAAAAAGAAACACTTGTCCACAGGGACTAAAGCTTATACTTACCAGAACGAGGAAAAGAAGATTCGAGAATTCTTCGACAAAGATGATGAAAATTCGCTAACATTCTGTACAGATGTAAGAGGAATGATGAATGATTTGAAACCTAACCTTCAAAACCATTGAAATACTACTCATCGTCTCTCAAACGACTTTTCCCTCAATTTGACCTTCATTTGTCCTTGAACCTGACGTGCTGGGGTCAAATAGACCTCGAATTTGGACTCAGCGACCTTCAAAACGTATGAAAACTGTAGTCAAGTTCCACGAAGACACATTTTCGTATTTTTGTAATCGGCATTCGAACTATCAAATTACTAACTTAAATTGACCTTGAAATGACTTTTAGGATCATCATAAAAAGAAAAATGAATACCATATCTGGACGTAAAATTTCCCGCTCTTTCAAAATCTGCAGTCAAAAATTCACTTTTTTCACATTTTGAAAATTTTACCTTGAATTGACCTTGATGCAGACATGATGGAATCAAACGGATTCCAGAATCGGATTCAGCGTCCGTCAAAACCATAGAAATGATGGTCACCTTCTGTTAATTGATTTTTTTGCCGATTTGACCTTCAAATGCCCTTAAATTTACGTGATGGAGCAAAACGGGGTCCGGATTCGGATTCAGCACGTCAAAATACATACGAATATATGTCCGGTTTTTGATACAGACCACTTTTTTTTGTGTGCCTGTGTTATTATATATAAAATAAAATTAATTAAATGCTTTCTTGCTCGCAGTTTTGCATCTGAATATTGACACATTAATATTTCGTCTTCGGTGTTTATCAGACTAAACATTTCGACCGTTCTTTCCCTTACTTCGTTTACTTCCATACTTACTGGTGCACGACTTAATGCATCTACATGCGGCATTTTCAGCCCAGGTCGATGAGTAATTTCATAATTATATTCTGATAGTAGGTTGCTCCATCAAACAATTTAATGATTTTTAGTTTTTTGTGTATTCAGGTACAACAGTGCTCTACAATCCGTTACAATCTTGAAATGTATATTTACTAATCAAGGACGCAAACGCGTTACGGCCCATACTTTCGCAAGAAGTTCTAATTTACTAGAATGATAACTATTCTATGGTTCGCTTGTTCGACGACTGATTGCGTATACTGGATGAAACTTTATGTCATCAGCACGCTAAAATAACATCGCCGCTAAAGTTCTAGAACTGGCATCAGTATAAAGCTCAGTTTCTCTATTTCTCGAATACGTTTGTAAAACTGGTTTACTGCTCATTACTTTGATTAGGGTATGGAAAGCGCTTTTCTCAGATTCACCCCAACAGAATTTTTTTGTCTTTTTCAGTAAATCGTACAAGGGTGCTACAATCTCTGAGAACTTGTACACGAATCGTCTAAAAAATCCTACCGAACTTAAAAATCGACGCACAGTATGCACATCTGTTGGTTCGGGGAATTCGAGAACCTTTGTCTCGCCTGGTTCGATTCCTCAAGCTGAGATTCTATATCCCAAATATGCAATCTTTGACATTTTTCTAAATTTATAGTCAACCCAGCTTTCGATAATGCTTCCAAAACCAGTATTAAACGCTCTTTTAAATCACTCCACGACCTTCCCGGAATCAAAATATCATCTAAATAAAACGATATTTTGTTATTACGCAATTTACCTAAGACTTGATACATCTACTTAGAAAAGTAGAACGGAGCATTCATTAGCCCAAAAACCATTCTTGTGAACTCACCTGTTTCATCTGGCGTTATGAAAGCAGTTTTCTCTTGCGCGTTTTCAGTCAAAGGGACTTGTATGTATCTCTATGCTAAATCTAATGAAATAAACATTTTACTTTCGCCTACCATAGACAAGTGGTCTTTCAAGTTTGGCAATGGGAAATGCATGCGTACCGTTTGTTTATTTAATTTTCTCTAAACCAATACAAGACGTGGTTTACCATTCTTTCTACGCACCAATAATACAGGGCTATCATACGGCGAATCTGTATCTTTTACTAAACCTAACTCTCTATACTCGCTTATTATGTCTTTCATAATTACTCTTTCGTCCTCATTTGCTCTTTGAGGTTTACTCCAAATCGGTGAGCTACTCTCTTTTTCTTTAATATCTATTCTCACTACAGACGTACAACCTAACTCACTCATATCTCTCGCAATGACATTTCTATAATTATTCAATACATTGATGAGATCACTCAAGACCTCTTTTTCCGGTGATCCCTCGTAATTGATATCTTTTTCCGTGATAGCTATCATCTGCTTCTCTATGCTGCTGATAACTGGTAAAGGACATACCTCTCCTTTAAAAATTGTTGATCCTTTCGTTAAGGATTCATCTTTGTTGCTGAAATTAGAGTAAGGAACTTGGAGTTCCTCGCCATCACTATTTATTACTTTCAAAAGATAAATCGAACGCGCAGGTATTTTCGTATTTTCTACAGTAGAAAATTTAGCACCCGAGGACGCACTTATCGGGCGATCAAATATGAATGCATCTTCTCTTTTTTCGAAGCACAACACTTCACCTCTCTTGCAATAATCCACGGTCGGTGCGTCGATGTATGATCTCCCGATGATCATATCCACTTCCTGATGATCGTCTTGTACTAGTAAAATTCTCACATCTCGAACCGTTACATCGTCCACGGTGACATCTGCTACTAATTGACCTAAAGTCTTGACTGTGCAGTGATTTGGTCCCAAACTTTTTATAGTTACACTTGCGGTTCCAATTGGCAGACCCGTTCTCTTGGCTAAAGATTCGTTTATCGTGCAGTTTGAGCTTCTGGTGACAATCTGTGCTTTGAATCCGTTTTTATTCACGAACACATTTTTCAAGTATTTGCTAAGTGAACTGTCATGTGTTGTGTTTTCGATACTGCTTACTTGACGTTTCACTTCATTCTCTGTATTAGTGTAGTGACGTTGTGTGTGCCCTTTCGCTCCGCATTTTCTGCACGAAATTTTTTTAATTGGCTCAGGACAGTTTCTGGCTATATGGCCATAGTAGTTACAATTATAACATTTGAGTTCCCCGTTTTCGTTATTCAGAGGCGGTCGCTGATCTGGTCTTCGTGCGAATTCAGGCGTATCTTGTTTCCATTCCTTAATCATTGTTGTTGCTGTCTTCTCTATTGTTTGTGATGAGCTTGGCTTTACCTTTTGTTGATCGTATCGAGCTGGTGGTTTGTCTTGCCCTTTTATACTTTCTAATCGATGACTGTTTACACGCTCCTGTGCTATAATGTCATGTAGTAGTTCGTCTTCTGAAATATGAAATTGTGTAAGCAAAACGTTACAAATGTCTTTTAACCACAACCCTGTTAAAACTTGCTCCTTGATTTCCTGGAAATTAAGTCTTAACCTATGGCACAATTTTATCTTTGAATAATAATATGTAGAAGTTGACTCGTTTTTCTTCTGGACTCTGCTAATCATTTGTTTCCACTTAGCTGTTTGCGTTTGTTCAATGACGTATGAATTTTTGAACGCTTCCTGAAAAGTTTCCCAATTTTCAAATTGAACCGCATGTAATGAATACCAATCTCTGGCTCCGCATTTCATATGCATCTTTGCCGTCTCAATTGCGAAGCTGTCAGGCCAACGATGAAGTTTTCGCATGGATTCTAAAGTGTTAGTCCATTCCATTGCTTTCGATGTTCCAATTTCTCCGTCAAATTCCTCGATTCCTTTACTTAAATCAGGCATTATGTGATAACTAGGAACAGGGTTTACATTTTCCGTCCGTGCGGAAACCGTCTTCAATTAACGTTAAAACCGCTTGTTCTAATGTGTTTCCTACACTTCGTGTTGGTTGTACATTATAATTCTGTTGATGAAATAAATCTCGACGAAAGTGAGGGTCATTTGAGGTTCTGTTGTGGTGTGGATCACTTGCTGTCTGTCGGCCTCTTCCGCCTGGAATGTTCCCTGGTCTCGAATTCATTGGAGTATCCCTAGAACCTGGAGTCCATCTTCCTCTTCCTCTTCCCATCTTGCCCTGCAAGCAACTGCACCATTATCCTTACATCTTTCCTGGGCCAGCTCAGGATGGTGCGAGCCAGGTCCATCCTGCGGCGATCACTCAGGATGCCCTAGCCTGTCTACATCTCCTTACCTGAGCCCAGTATTTGTTGTGCTGATGCACCACCCATTCCTTGATCTCCAGCCTGGTACAGCAGGGTGCCACACCCAGAAAGGGTTCTGGGCCGATCGGTCTGTCTGCTGCTCCCTTTTTAGCCAGTTGATCTGCTTTTTCGTTGTCCTTGATCCCTGAATGACCAGGGACCTATATTATGGCCACCCTACTGATAGTTGGTTGAGGGCCTTTTTGCACTCCCACACCAGAATCGATGTTATTTCTGGTTTCTAACTGCCCTAATTGCCGCTTGGCTGTCCGAGCAGATGCAAATGCACCCGCCCTTTTTATTTTCACCTAGCAGGAGTTCAGCGCATCGGAGGATGGCAAAAACTTCCGCCTGGAACACCGTTGGACACTGTCCCAGTGGGATCGCCCAAACTCTTTTTCCTGCGCTGTCATACAGACCAGCTCCCGCCCAGCCTTCCGACTTGGAGCCATCAGTGGACACGATGTCCCCTTGTAGGAAGGCTCCTTCCACGCCACCCTTTCTGGGATGCATGTCCGGAAGAGTTGGTCGAAGCAGGACCTTTTGGTTATCTTATCCTGCCGCATCCTTCGAGTTTGCAGTTTAGCGATGTCGTTTGAGAGCCTAGTATGCCTAGGCCCCCACGATCATTTTCCCGCTGCAGCAAGACGTCCAACCGTCCGAGCCGCCCCAGCAGTTATCGCTACATGCAGAGGCTCCTCACAGAGAATGAGGCCAACTGCCGCTGTTGGCGTGGTCCTCACTACTCCAGCAACAGCCCCGAATATAAGCGTCTGCAGGCGATCCAACTTCACTTGGATCGTCTTAATCTGCGCCCTTGGCCACCAGACCACGGCTGCGTAGAGTAGCCTTGGCTTAAGAACTGCTGAGTACAGCCAAGCAATCATACAATTCAAGGTCAAATTTGCATAATGTGAAAAAAGTAAATTTTTGACTGCAGATTCTGAAAGAACGGAAAATTTTACGTTCAGACATGATATTCGCTATATTTCTGATGATGATCCTAAAGGTCATTTCAAGGTCAATTTATGTTAGTAACTTGAGAGTTCGCATGACGATTGCAAAAATACAAAAGTGTGTCTTCATGGAACAAGATTACTATTTTCATACGTTTTGAGGGTCAAGGACATTTGAAGTTCAAATTGAGGTCAATAAAGTCGTTTGAGAGGCGATGACTATTATTTTTATGGTTTTGAGGGTCGTTGAATTTGAATCTATTCTCAGAATTGCTCCAAGGCCACCCCGATCACAAGTGATATGTGCATGTTTCTTGAAACTTATGTTCAGGCATATATCGAATCAGCCATGCATTACCTTCATAAAGATGACGGTACTCTAAGATTACGATACCAAAGTTTCGTAATCTTCACTCTTCTGATTTCCCAAGAAATTCTCTGAGACATTTTGGAAACTTGACCATGCATCTATCTCTTCAGGATTCATTTTTGTGACAAATTTTTCATCTCTAAACTGGAAATAGTATTGGAGAAAATTAATTACTCAGAACACCAACGAAAAGTTTGCGGTGATCTTAAAATTTCAACTCTGATTCTGGGACAACAGTCAGGCTTTACAAAAAATCCCTGTTTCTTATGTCTCTTATGTTTCTTATTTCCGTGAACCTTTAATAGATCCTTCACAAATTTTACTTCCACCCCTTCATATCAAACTTGGTCTCATGAAGCAGTTCGTCAATGTTGTTTTATGCATTTGAAATTGCATTTTCTACATGCTCATCTTGATTACTTTCCAGAAAATCTCGGAGACTACAATGAAGAACAGGGTGAACGGTTTCATGAAGATATTAAGGAAATGGAATGCCGGTATCAAGGAAAGTGGGATGTAAACATGATGGCAGATTTTTGTTGGATGCTTAAGAGGGACAACGAGCTAAAAACGCAAAAGAGGAAGAGAAATTCGTTGCATAGATCTTTTGAAGACAAAAGGGTTCTATACAAATGAAGAAAAGTGTGAATTTTTGCAATATCTCGAAATCTTGTTTGCATCTTGGAGTACCGTCATCTCTATGAAGGTAATGCATGGCTGATTCGATATATGCCTGAACATATGTTTCAAGAAACATGCACATATCACTTGTGATTGGGGTAGCCTTGGAGCAATTCTGAGACTAGATTCAGATTCAACGACCCTTAAAACTATAGAAATACTAGTCATCGCCTCTCAATCGACTTTATTGACCTCAATTTGACCTTCAAATGTCCTTGACCCTCAAAACGTATGAAAATAGTAGTCTTGTTCCATGAAGACACACTTTTGTATTTTTGCAATCGTCATACGAACTCTCAAGTTACTAACATAAATCAGAAAAATAGCGAATATCATGTCTGAACGTAATATTTTCCGTTCTTTCAGAATCTGCAGTCAAAAATTTACTTTTTTCACATTATTCATATTCGACTTTGAATTGACCTTGATGCAGACATGGTGGAATCAAACGAATTCCAGATTCGGATTTAGCGGCCCTCAAAACCATAGAAATGCTAGTCACCTTCTTTCCATCGATTTTTTTGCCAATTTGACCTTCTAATGCCCTAAATTTGATGTTCTGGAGCCATTCAGACCTCGGATTCGAATTCAGCGCGTCAAAATACATAAGAATATATAGGTCTCGTTCTTGATACAGACCACTTTTTTTTGTGTGCCTGTATAATTATTAATAACTCAAATTGACTCAAATTAACGCAAATTAAAGTATATCCACAGTTTTTCTGTTAACGGTTACATAATAATAAAATATGAATGATAATATTGTTACATAATAATATTACTCAAAAAATTTGTTTGCTAACTTTGCAAATCTGCAACGTCGATTTCAGAGATAAAAAAATAAGTTGAAAAAGTTTTCAAAAAATTTCAAGGGATTTCAGAAGATTTCAAAATATTTTTGAATATTTTTTTGAATATACACTACATCTTGTTTAAATCCATTCAAAACTCTTAAAATTACTTGAAAATCTCCAAACTCTTCTGAAATTTTATATTAAACTCAACATTTTTATAAAATCTTTGAGATCTTTTACAATTGTTGAATTTTCTTCAATTATCTTGAAATTCTTAAATTTTCTATAAATCGCTTCAATTTGGCTGTTGGAGGAACGGACAAAAATTCATTTCGAAAATTTCATTTTGAAGCCGCAAAAATACACGGTTTGAAGTGCAATATAGCAGAGGAGAGTTTCTCGATATCAGGAATGGTGCTATCGAATTGTTTTTCGTAAAACTAAACTAAAACTTGTTTGGCTAAAATGCTAGGTTTTGACTAGGGTGACCAGTTGCCGAAACTTTTTTATTTTAGCCAAACAAATTAGTTTTTACGAAAAAAAAGCTCGATAGCACCATTCCTGACATTGAGAAACTCTCCCCTGCTAGACCGTGTATTTTTGCGGCCTCAAAATGAAAATTTCGAAATTACTTTTTTCCTTTGCTCCAACAGTTTTAATGAAAGTTTCCTAAAATCTTTCAATGTCTGTAAAATTTTTTAAAAATCCATAAATTATTTTCAATTATTTTGAAATCCCTTATTAAAAGTCTTTTAAATGTCATGAAATCCCTTAAAGTGTCTTCAAAATCTCAAATTTTAAAATTATTTTAAATCACTTAAAATCCTTTGCATTTCCTTGAAATTTTTAAACTAGTTGTGAAGTTGTATCAACTTTTTTGCTCAATGAGCGCTTTGTTTCCTGATTTGCTTCCTCATAGAGGAAGCATTAATTAATTAATTAATTAAATGTATTAATATTAAGTCATCTGATTCGTGTCAACACAATAAATTTTTATTTTCTCTACGTTAGTTTTAAAATGTGATTACAGTAGAACCTCTCTATCTCGAACCTCTGTAAATCGAAGACCTCCCTAACTCGAACAAAATTCTCGCCCCTTGAAAAAATCTCTCTAACTCGAAGAAATATAATGTAAATATTAAGCCTCTGTAACTCAAAATGATTTTGTCATCTCGAGCCTCTACAACTCGAAATTTTTGCACGTAGAACTCCCTTACTCGAAGTGAGCCTTTATAACTCGAAGTGATTATACAGGGTGTCTAAAAAGTCCCGGGACGGTTGGATATTTCCTCAGGTAAAATATTTTTTAAAAAAGTGAAGGTAATTCCTGAAGTAAATTTCAACGGGGAATTCAATGGTGACCTTCATTTTGACCTT
>CAJFCP010025125.1:3828-23255 GCA_904066005.1 Synergus itoensis
GACACAAATTCCGGAATGATTCGGAAGCTTTTGGATTGGTTCGGAATGAATTTCAATCCGAACCTTTCGCCAAGGCGCGGTTTTAGAACTGTTACAGTGTATCTACCGAGGTATCTACATGGACGCATTTTTGATCGGCGACGTAAACGCAGCAACTATCTCTTTCTTACTGGAGCGAAACGCATAAATAAAAAGAGACAGTTGCTACGTATTACAACGCGGATACACGCCGTATACACAAGATATTCGCCTATCATGTAGATACAGTGTTATCAACAATTCTTGGTAACTCCAAAAACTAACCCAAAGAAATTGAAAAAAATTGAAAAAAAAGTCATGAGTTTAGCAGACAAAATAAAAATTCTCAATTTACTTGATGCAAACGAAAAAGACAGTGCGGTCGCAAAGAGATTTGGCGTGAATGAATTAACTATAAGGACTATTCGAGACAACAAAATAAAAATTCGCGGTAGCGCACAACAAATGGGATCTCACGTAAAAGTAAATGAAGCGGTTATTGAAGATTCTCAATAGAAAAAAGCAAGCGATGAAGGTAAAAAAAGCAACGATCCAACACTCACCGCTGCAAATTTGAGAGTGATTATGAGTTTAATGCAACAAGGCATTGATTCAGCCGTCGAAAATGATCCGATTATGGTACGCAGTATGAAATTCAAGCACGATTGTGAAGTAGCTATAAGTGCTTATATGGAATTGCATAAAGACTTCATGAGATGCGCTAAACAGACACGCGTTACTGATTTTTTTAAGTGAATCTGCTAAAAATTCATGTGTATCTATTAATAAAATATAGCGTAAATGGTAAATCTGTCACTTCCTTGCACCTAACCCCCTATTTTCCATAAAAACAATGTCTTTTTTTACGCGATTTTTTTGTACGCGGTACTTTTTTGGAACGGAACTACCGCGTAAAAAAAGGGTCGACTGTATTATTTGTATTTAGACAGTTTCAGAACGTTGCTGCTGGAACTTGATCTTATCCACGGAGTAATGGAAAATTCGATTATTCTGGGAAAAATGAAAGTTTCAAGAAACGTTTTTGACCTGCAAAGGGTTTTCCGGCCAGGGCATGAGTTTGCAATCGACAAGGGCACTGACCGGACGCCTAATAATGTTCTTATTTTTCCGAGTGTTATTTTCAAATCAATTATATATTTCACATCTTTATATTTCTCAATTTTTAGTGCATTTATTTCATAAAATTATTTAAACCCAGTGCAATTTAATTATTTATCATACCTCAACCACATACTTTTAAAACAGTTAAATCATTATTAATCAAAGAAACCATATTTTCACTTTGCATTTTTTAACAGTAAATTATGACATCACTATATTTACCGACCGTACCATGTATATTTTCTCCGGCTTCTTATTTTTAAACTAAAGAAGATATCTTGTTGAAATTTTTGGATATGACAGAAAATATATCACTGCACGGCTTTCTTCTCATTAAATAGTTTGTTTTCATTAAATATTGCAATTTAAATTAATTTTTAACTTTTTAATGTAAGCGGAAACAGGGTTCTAGTGCCCTGACTAACAATGAAACGATGGCACTAAAGCCCTCTTCCCATCGCTTACATTAAAGATTCAAAACTGAATTAAAATTGCAGTATACATATTGAAGTAAAATATCTTCTTTAGTTTAAAAATAAGAAGCCGGAGAAAATACATATGGTATTTTCGGTAAATAGCGACGTCATAATTTACAATTTGCCTTTAAGGGTATCTGATACTTATCAAGTGACCAAATTTAGATGTGATACTTAGATACTTATATCTTATATATAATCTTTGCTTTTAGTTTGCCTAATGAAAAAAAGTTTCGTTTTGCTATAAATCTCTAAGTGTCAAATTAAAAGGAGTCAATAAACCTCCATTTTCATGTTCTTTAAGGGCATAAAGAATGTGATGCGTTACCATGAGAGCATTTTAGTTTCCGCAACTTTTCGCTCTGAATAATAAATATTTTTTGCTAAAACTAGGCCATTTACCTCCGCCTACAGAAGAAACGGCGGTAAATGGCCTAGTTTTAAATAAAAATATTTATTATTGCGAACGTAAAGTTGCGGAAACTAACTTTGCATTATGGTAATTACCACATGCCCTTAAAACATTTCCTAAAGTTTCAGAGCAAAATATTTATATTTATCAACGTCCCGTGTGGAAATGTGCCCAAATTAGCCCATACTATATATACAGGGTGTTTCTCGAGTTATCTGCCAACGTGAAACTACAAATACTAGAGCAAAAACTAAGTCGAAAACTCCCATAACGAAATGTTGAAAAATGCGTAGTTTTTAAACTACAGAGCAACAAAGTTGACCAATCAGAAGTACAATACTAGTTCTCACACATTCAACGCGTGGGTCATGGATACTAGATGGTCTAAATCTTGCTTCGGATTGGTCAACTTTGTTGCTCTGTAGTTTGAAAACTACGCATTTTTCAACATTTTGTTATGGGAGTTTTCGACTTAGTTTTTGCTCTAGTATTTGTAGTTTCACGTTGACAAATAACTCGAGAAACACCTTGTATAATTGGGCGCCAAAGTGTGCTCAACTGGATAGCCTAGATAAGAAAAAGAATGAAAATGATTCGATTGTTTTCATTATATGATTAAATAAATGCAAAGTGTAATCAATACTGCACTTTTTTCAATAATTCACATTCCTGAATTATTAAAACTAAAGTTTCTAGAGCCAGTCACTGTTTAGTTTATACATACTTCGTTTTTTATCTAGCTTATAAACGACGAAGAATAATTAGATTTAATATTTGATATCGAGTGGTTCATGTGTTAAATATGTTTAATTATAATTAATCCATAATTAGTTCATTTGTGAAATATATCGATCCGTTCAAATGTGAAGATTAAAAAAGAGCGATAAATCTTGTTTGCGCAAAAACAAGTTTGCTTTATATACACTTAAAAAAAATTAACTCATTTTAATATTTTATTGTTAATTGCTCAGCCCACATTCAGTCCAAATAATAACTGGGTAGAAAAAATATTGCTCAACTTGGGCCCCAGTTTGTACTTAGGCAAACTATCTGGAACCCAGTAGTCTGGTGCCAGTCGATGTTTCCACACGGGGTATAACTTGGTGATTTGAAAATTAATAAAACTGATAATTTTTCAAAGTGTTTAGGACTCTTTGTTGTATTAATTTTTGTACTAATTAAAGCCATGTGATACTTTTTGGACGGGTCAGTCAGGTTCAGATATACCAATTGTTTGTCCACAAAAATGAATATTTTTTTTTTAATTTTTTAACTAAACGGAGTCAATAAACCTCCGTTTCAATGTTTACTACCATTTTCCAAAATTTTTCGGCAAAATATTCAATATAGTGGGAGAATAATTGGTATAACTGGGAATTTAATAATTTGCTGCCTGGATCGTTCGCAACAAAATTAAAATTTTAACTTTTTGTCGTGCCCACAAACAAAGGTAGGCCATTTCGGTTTCTTTATATATATATTTGCGTTTTTCAAATTATTAGGTTGCAATATTTCGCACTTTATAAATAAACTTGTATAAAGTATAGCGCACCTAACCTCAAAGTGACAAATGCATTACAAATTTTAGCACGAAAGAACTTTTTTTTCATGAATTGAACTAAACGGAGTCAATAAACCTCCGTTTCAATGTTCTTTATCATTCTCTAAAATTTCTCTGCAAAATATTCATTTTTGTGGGAAAATAATTGGTATAATTGAAAATCAATAAAATCGAAAATTTTTTAAAGTATCACATGGCCTTAAAAAAGCCGCATCACAAGGCAACTGCTGACATGTTGCGCCAGCTTCATTGTCTGATTATGACATGATTATCAGATTACAGTGTTACCTGATGGGCATCAAATAGGAAAAGGTTAGACCAATTTTGGCAAATATTGATATTAATTCTCCGCATCTTTCTACAATAGAAGGTATAAGAGAAGGAGCAATACGAGGATGAAAACAGAGTCCGCGGTTTACCTCGCCTGGTGAGCACGGGTGTTGGTTGCAGAAGGGTTGGGGGGGTGGGAGGGCTTCGCACAAGTTGACACGTCGTTGGCCGGGTCGGTTGCGCCAGGCAAAAGTGTCGGCGGGGCGCGAACCGACAACGACCGCCGGGACACGGTCGACACCGTGTCGTGGCCGTCGACGGGGAAGGAAGTCCAGGAACACGTTGCTCTGGTGGTGGTGATGACGTTGGTGGGGGGTAACCCCAGGGTGGTCGGTAGTGGGGGAAGCGCCGCTAAGGCACACTAAGGGGTAGCAAAAGCGACAGGCCCGCCACGAACATGACCGTCAGTTGCGATCCAGAGTCCGCCTCGTCGACTTCGTGTACCTTTTGTATCTCAGTATCTCATGGTGTGTTAGAAATGTCAGTGAATAAAGGTGCATTTTGATATTGTTCTGAACAAGTTTGGAACTGAATTAAAAAAAAAAAGATTAGTATGATCTCATGAGAGTGTTAAGGTGCTCCACGAATGGCCTTACGTGCTATCAGTGATAATCTTCAACCCCCAAGGATATACAAGATTGCAGTGTAAAACGTTCTTTTATTGGATGATACGGTTGATTAGTTTTGTGTTGTTATTGATTAGTGAAATTGAAAATTGGTGAGGATCTGGAGTCACTTGTGATCTCAAGATGCTGACTTCGAGCGCGAATCAGTATCTCCGTCCGGAATATCTCACGCCTCTACCCACGACAGTGAGTTTCATTGGATTATTTTTTTTATTCCTCATATGCACCGGGAAAGTTCACTGGGAAAACATACAGATATTTCATCAAAATTGGACTCCCAGTCCGGGAGTTGGGTAAATAAACGAATCCCACAATAAGACTAAAACCAATTTTTCCTAATATTCCCAGTATGTACTTCCGGCAACGAGAATAAAATTTAATTCATTGATTGAATCCTGGCGACAACAGTTGACGATTAAATAAGAATCAGCTTCCACTGTTTTTGGATGTTTAAAAGAAAAATTCTCGTTCGTAACAGCAGCAAGAAGAAAGAAGAGTCACCATCCTCATTTTTTCTAGTCTGCTCTTTTTCTTAAAAATTAATCAAGTCTTTTAAGCTTAAAACTAGCCTGGAAGTTCAAAACTTTGGGGGGAAACATTAGAATAATTAATTAAACGTAAATGGTAAATAATTATAAAGTTATGTACGAAAAAAGAAAAAAATTGTGATGATAAAGGCAAGAAATGATAATTCTAAAAATGAATTGATAATGTTTTTAATTTATCTTATTATTTTTCACTTTTTTCTATATTAATAGGTACATAAATAAACTAGCTGTAAAGTTGTATCAACTTTTGTGCTCATTCAATTAGCACTTTTCTTTTCTTCCTGAAAGCAAATATGATTTGCTTCCTCATAGAGGATGCATTAATTAATTAAACAAATATATTAATATTAGGTCACCTGATTCGTGTTAACACAAAAAAAGTTTATTTTCCTTACTTCAGCTTTATATTTTTATTATTTGAGAAATTATAGTTGAAAAACTAATTTTTGAAAAATACAATTAACCATAACTTTTTTATTTCTCAATGAAATGCATTAATCATATATGTCAATCGATTCATCTCGATGAAAGGAATCTTCATTTTCCTTACATCAGCTATAAATTTTGATTATTTGAGAAGTTATAGTCGAAAAATGAGTTTCACTAAAATTATAAAAGTACGTAAAACTTGTAAAATTAAATATTTTGTTAAATCCTTGTAAGAAATTCAACTAGGTATATAGTGTAATAAGTGTGCTAAATTTAATTAATTTATCTCTTCGCGTTTTCAAGATATTTCAGGATCGTGACGTACATACATACATACATACATACATATATACATACATACATCCGGACAATTTTTCAGGACATCATATTAGATATATTACCCTTGAAATATGTTCAAAAAACCCTTTTTTGGAAACTGGATTTTGACACCACTACAAAGTTTCCTCTATGAGGAAGCAAAAATCGCAAAATTGACTAGAACAAGAACTTTACTTATAAATTATTGGAAAATATAAACGGCTCTTACCTGGATAAACGTAGTGAAAAAATTGAGTTAATCGTGCTGAAAATATTGCAGCATGAATAAGCAACTAAATGTACCGAAAATTCGGTACTTGATTTATTATTCAGTTATTGATGTATTTCAGATGCCGCAGATATTTTTGGCACAATTATATAATACTTGATTAATAAGAACAAGATGAGGGATTAATCCATTTTTAGAATTTTTGTTTATAGAAAGGAAAAATCATGAGTTCTCTTCTGAGCGAAATGAACAGAAATTTCGGCACGATACTGTATTAAGTAACTAGAAATTCCAATAAACTATAATTCTAATTCAGTCCTTGAAAATATCTCCTTGAAAAATTCTTGGCCAGATGAAATAACATGAGCAATGAGCATTTCGGAATTGCTTTCCAATTCCATGTACCTAAAGTTTTGAACGTTTAAACGAACGAAATACTTTTTTCTCAATTCTATTTTATCCAGAAACTTTATTCCAACTAGAAAATAACAATAGGCATTACAAGTTTCTTTCATACAGCATTATTTTCAATGCAAGTGA
This sequence comes from Synergus itoensis, assembly GCA_904066005.1. NCBI lineage: Eukaryota > Metazoa > Arthropoda > Insecta > Hymenoptera > Cynipidae > Synergus > Synergus itoensis. The sequence continues at coordinate 10,438 of CAJFCP010025125.1, forward strand.
ATCAATGTTTTAAAACTCGTTTTTGTTTTCAAACTCTTTCTAGTTTTAAATACAATTAATACAAAAATTCGTTCATTTGAATGTTCAGAACATAAACCACATCCAATTTCAATTAATCTTATATCGCAGGAGAAATAAAAGAGACGCTAAAAAGTTTTTCTTGCAGATGCATACAGTCTTGATCACTTTATATTATTCCGATAAATTGATAAATCTATAAACGGGAGAATATAAATATTTGATTACAATCGATATTCGAATTTAGGCTTTGCGTTTGCAATTTGAATGTCGCACGCTTTCAAATTCCAAGTACGTTTGCAGAAAACACGCTGCAATCATGTTTTGTGTTCTAATCCGTCTAAACGGCGTTTTTTCAATACTTCATTAATATTGCATGACACCGCTCCGTCAATGTCGACCAAAATGCATTTTCTCTTTTATCCTGTAACTCCTGTAAACTATTTTGGGGACAGAGAGTGCTGGCAAGCTTTCGGCTCGCATGCTCTGATTTATGTATGGCATAAATCAACCGCGGTTCAAGCGAAACAATGCATATTTTTGTATGCGAGTAACGTGCTCAACGCGCGACCTAAAAATAAATTATCGGAATGATCCCTGAACAATCCTTTGCATCACGATCTCGAAATCCGTTGAAAATTGCCTTAAGAACACCATTCATATGTTCATTGATAACGAGAAGTGAAATAAACTCTTCAGTTCAACATTTTCGTTCCCACTATATCAAACATTAAAAATACATATGACAAGAAGAGGCTTTCGTTAAATATTCATTTCAATGATTTTATTTTCTCAACACGCAATATGATAATAAGTTTCCACCCGAAATGACACAAATGATATTTGGAAGTATGTAATTATAGAGGCAAGGGGAAATTAAGTTTTAGAAATTTAGTAATAGAACAATAATGCAATGTGGCTTTAATTAATGCTTCTGTGAATAGACAATAGGAATATAATTTTTTCTTTTTATTAAGTTGTTTTACTGAACCGAATAATAAATATATGAATGTTGTAATGAAAAATAAAATGATAAAAATAGGTATTATTGTCGTATGAAGGGGACAAAAAGCAGTACGTGTTGTCAGTCTATAGGTTCAACCCCTCCTAACTTCTTTATCGATCAGAGACGAACTTTAGTTCAAAACACTGCAAGATTAGTTTAATATTCATGCACTCTTTTCTATTTATATCGATATGTTAAAAACTTTATGCCGTCATAAACATAAATCGATAAGATGTCAGATTCACGAGCAATTTGCCCATAGATAGATATAATCTAATCAACATGTTTCTATACAGACAATGATCTTCTAACCTTTAAATTCCAATAGAAAAAGCTTACTTCAAGCTGGTAATGAATACCAATATAAGAATTATTATTTCTTATGATAAATTGACATTAACAGTAGATGTAATATGAATTACGACGAAACGTCTGATAAAATAAAGTATAGAATGATTGATTATTGTGCTTTTAAATATCTTTCCCGGTTCAAGTAAGGGGTCAATTTATTTTTATCTTGAACAGACCAAACACGGTGGATATCATCTTTTTCTTGTTTATATTTTGCTGCCAACATTTGACACAACTTACAGATTAAAGAATTTAAATTAATTAAATGTATAAGTTTTAAAATCATAAATGATAAATTCTATTTTCTATGTGGGCCGATTAAAACTTGATACATGGATTTTTTGCGCATTCAAAAACTAATGTCGTAACAATTTGTTTACTCAAACTGTCAACACTATATATGCGTTGGTGTCGATCGTAACTCCCTGTTGCAATCCGGTAAAGCATTAAAACCAACGTCGACAACGTATGTACCATCGGTAAACGGTGATTAGTTGCATCAGAAAATGAATTGCCGTCCCGCGGGAATCAGTTAAACGAAATATCGTTGCACTAAACGTTTGTATTACCTCGATTCGTTATTATACTGCCAACGCGATTACGCCCGCGCGTAGAAAATATAATTAGCAGTAAATTTTCGTGACCTCGTATATTTCAGCTATGTTAACTGCACTATAGATAACACGACCAGTTACCCGTAACTCTTTTTGATATCCACACAAAAGAATTTAAATTACGCCATCATGTATAAAATACGAGTTATTGAGCTCGCCGGTGGAACTTTATTTTGTTATTTCCGAACTTGAAGGATTTAAAGGATATGAAAATGATGGAAGAAACCAGTTGAAAAGATAAAAACTGATTGTGCAGGACCAGATTTCGTCATGCGTAAACGTCTATAGATTGATTGAGTAAATTGATTTCGTGAGCATAATGGGTCTCGAAAGTTTCTCGAGGCACTTTGCTAGTTTCTCCTTTCTACTCGGATAAATCACCATTATCACCTTAATCAGTTTCTGATTGATCAAATGTAGGAGCTGAATTAATCTACTTCACATCCCTAATTGATCTGTTATATCATTCTTCACTATTCCCATGCTATTTGTCGTTTATAATTCAAAGCTTTGACGTACATGATTTTAAAAATGAAAAAACCTTTCAATTACAAGCTTTAACAATATAAAGTAAAATACTGACGTATTCATTATATAACCACGCAACATACTAATTTGCAAATTGCTTTCGCCGTTTATAAATGATTGGAATAGACACCTATTGATTACACGATAAATTATTTCTTTGAAACTTATTATGGAATTGCGTGTAGTCCCGTGTAAAGTAATAAAAAATATATCCTCCTCAATTATACCCTTCTCATTTTCGATGATCCGTATAATTTGTATCTCTGCAATCATCATTCACAGTACAACACCACCATTTCGTGAGATTGGTATCGAAGGTACCCCAAAGACTCGAAGAAGAGTGACATTTGTCAACGGGGCATAATGTACGCTCGCGTTTATTCTGTCACGAGATTTTATCGCTCATACTTCATGCACGCATCGTAAACCTCGTTCCATTTCAAAGGAACGAGTCAGTCGGTTTAATGGCCTCGTAGAACACGTCGATGGGTCGCAAGTTTCGCAAGCAATTTCGCAAGAAGCTCTCTTTCGCCACGACCGGGCAAATATTGTTTCTTCGATCGGTTTATCGAGTCGCTGCGTCAGGGTGCGATAACATTGGGTTGACAGAAGGAAAATGCGATCAGTCACTTCCGATAATCTGCACCGCACTTTCAGAAAGTCAGTGTAAATATTTGCGATCTGGGTAATTGGATCTTCATTCAGCTTTGAGATTCTTTTATAAATCAATAAACCTATATGCTCTAGATATAGCTAAATAACTCAACAAAGTTTTCGTTTCTGATTACAGTTGGATGCCAAAAAGAGTCCGCTTGCCCTCCTCGCTCAGACCTGCAGCCAAATAGGAGCCGATCCACCGTCCAGTAAGTCACTTCTGGCCCCACTCGACAAGTTTAGCAAATCATCCAAGTCATCTGACCACCCTCGAGAAAAGTCATCCCCATCGACTACACCTACAGCAGCTGAAACTCTGAAATCCAGTTTCAAGCCTTACGAATCCTGCTTAGGACGGGAGAAAGCCTCCAGTCCCGAGGAGCAAAGAGCAGCCTCTAGCCATTCAGCATCTGGAAGAGCCAGGACCCCAGCGAATGGAAGCAAACGATGCTCCAGCAACCAAAGCGCTTCTTCAGCCAGGGCGGTGACACCTCAAGGTCGCAGAACAGCTACACCCAACGGTGACATGAGGGACTCTCCCCCATCAAGAACAGCAACCTCAACAGCTTCCATCATAACTTCAGAAGCATCCGCGCTGCAAACATCTGCTGCTAGCCCTTCTTTGCAATCTAAACCCTCCTACAGTCCCGCTGGTGTCCTTGCAATGACGGATCCTTCGATCAAGGACATGCCTTTGGGTACCTTCAAGCCAGGATCAACAATGCCAATATCAACCTCAGCTTACCTTGGATATCACTCTCAGTTACCTAGCATCGACGTGATGGCTAACTCTCTCATGAACCAGCATCATCAGGCTATAAAGAACAGTCTAGCAGCGAACCCCTACCTCAGCTACGCCAGGATGAAGACCTCATCGGGTGCTGACACTTTGGTACCAGTCTGTCGAGATCCTTACTGCACAGGTTGTCAATTCAACTCCCATTTCTTGGCCAACTCAAGCGCAAACGGCAAGATACCTACATCAACAGCAAGTTCGTGTCCGGCTGGTTGCACCCAGTGTGACCACAAACCCAGTGCTTCTCCTTACGGACCACTGGGACACACCCCAGCGGCTGCAGCTTACGCCCATGCACAGTTGGCAGCACTGGCTGCGGCTTCTCAGCTTCCTTACGTTTGCAACTGGATAGCTGGCGACACCGCATACTGTGGCAAGAGGTTTTCCACTTCTGACGAACTTCTACAGCATCTGAGGAGCCACACTAGTGTCTCTGCAGGTGACGCTGCTGCAGCTCTCTCACTTCTATCGCCACCAGGAATGCCTCCAACACATCCTCTCTTGTCGAGAACCTATCCGACCCCACCGTTGAGTCCACTGGCTACAGCGCGTTATCATCCTTACGGAAAGCCTTCACACTTTTTGCCGTCTTTGTCAAATCTACCTCTACCACCACATCCTCATTCGGCTGCAGGACTACCGCCCTATTTTCCACCTTATTCCCTTTATGGTGGTCCACGCCTTGGGGCCGCTTCTGGAATGCACCCTTAAGCTGGAATGTCAAAGGCAGGCTGGAACTGCTTGTAGTCAAGAGTTTTTTAACTGTGATTTCCGAGTGTGAACATTTCTTTTGCTCTTCTTATCGTGAGATGAGTTGGAGAATGGCTGGGAGCGAAAGAAGACGAGCGTGCCTGATGCTAGATCCAATCAATGTTCCGTCGGACCTGAAGCTCGAGCGAAAAATAGCCGGAGGATCATTTGGACAAGTGATAATAAGCGAGACTTGATACTCGTTGCGATTAGTAATTATTGTGATGTATGCTAATATCGTCATTAATGGAATCACCGGATTAAACAGAATTATTCTGCATCCAGGCTTTATTAGCTGTCGTGGGTTTAATGAGTCTTTGTTTTTTGCCGTTCTTTTTTCATGATAATTTCGTAATCTGTTCTGCTGATACACTTTTGCGATAATGTGGCAGTGACAGTAACTGCTCTTTATCTGACAATTGATGACTCTCGTGCGCTCCAGTGGCCTCGCTTTTGAGCAGCTAGCAACTCTGCAATCTCAATTCAACCTAATTCTCAAGCTTCTCATTCATTGTATACTTGACTTTTTTAGCTTCTTTTCAACAGTTATCTGCAGATGGAGAAGTTTAAATAATAATTTCTATAATAATTGTGAGATTAAAGATTACTTCTGTGTCAATCATAGCAGCGGCAAGAATTGATTTAAAAATTTGTTGAGTTATTCTCTAAATAATTTCTATAATAATTGTGAGATTAAAGATTACTTCTGTGTCAATCATAGCAGCGGCAAGAATTGATTTAAAAATTTGTTGAGTTATTCTCTAAATTTAGGAAAATATTCTTACATAAAGATCCCTTCTAGAAATAATCAATTGGAATCGATAGAAAATTGATTGAAATTTGATCAGTAAAAAACTTTTGACCCTTCACATGGTGCACCTGAATAAAGATTTTAATTTAAAAAATTCATTTTCGATTCGCTATAATTTAAAAGGATTCAACTTTGATTCACTCCCAATCATTTAAATCAGGTACAATCAATTATTTCTAGAATAGATGATACTGAGAAAACTAATTGAGTTTATCAAGAAGCTTTTACGAGTCTTTAAACACATTAATCTTTTTTCGTTTACTTTCTATTCTAGTACCGAGTTTATAGATGTCCATTGTAAATCAATGATTACAAACGATTCCGCTACTGGTCATAAAGAATACCTGAGTAGACATAATGGTTAAAAAATTGTCGGCGCCTACGAGAAATTCTCTAATTTTCTGCTAATCCTTGATGTATTCCTATTTTTCTTGTCGCCGAATGATCGCAGCGAATACATATGATCGATATTGATCATAAATCTGAATAATCATTTACGATTGATCTGATATAATCAGTCTATGTCCATTCTATTTATGAGTTACGTGTTCATATCCAACTTCTATTGTAATTAATGTAAATTTGTTGATAAACGTATGTCTGGCGTAACGAGGCAAAGTGCTAACGATATATCTGATCGTCTATTTTTGCGTAACCAAAGTTTTAGTAACGAAATCGTTATATTCCTAGCGAGACGATAACATAAGGTGTGTAAATGACGTTCTACATTAAATATGCAGAGTTGAGAAAAAAAAACTATATATTAGAAAGAAAGATAGCGTCGACTAGAAACGCGAAAGTGAACTCAGAAAATAAGGTGACAACTATACTAGGACTACGGCTTTATAAATATCGACTGTACATAGACCTATGGATATAGTTATTAATATTATTATTATTTTTAATGTTATTCTCTTGGGCGTTGTAAATGCCAATGTCACTTGCTCACAAAGTTCCGTTATTTTAACGTTTCTGAAAACGTTTGGTACCTCCGATTTTCACATGTGATTTGTAATTAATGCAAAAACTTCAATTTTTAATAGGGTCGACGTTGCATTCACAGAATTTTCGTTATTTTATTATTGTTATTACGTTGTAATGAAACATGTTTGAGTCTCTCTGAAACTGGAAATACATCAAATCGTTTCTTACTGGAATTCATTAAGTTTATTAATTGATAGGTAAACAAAACCCTAATCCTATATATTCCTTTAAAATATCATAAATGCCTTTCAGTTTTGTTTTAAATAGCAATTAACCCTAGAACCGCACACTGGGTCTGACAGACCCACCACAAACGTGACTTTTGTCGCTCCCCTCCACAATTTTTCGAAGCGGCACTTCTCGCCCTCATGTGAATTCAGTTTAGGTTTCTGCCGATCGACCCAGGTAGTTAAACGCGTCAGTTTACCGGAGAGGCTCGAACAATCATAACGTAAAGTTGGCCAGGGGTCTCTGTAAAATTGCTCAAGGTAAGTGTATTGTTATTTTAGCGCTTTTAACCTTTTTTTAACATTTTTTGTGATTTTAGGATAATTATATAACTTTTTGTTTTATGAAAAATTTTTATTCGGCCTCGTATTCAGCCCTAGGCCTAGTATAAAGACTTACATGCTTTGTTACCCGTCTACAATATTTACATAATTTCTTACATTCTACTTAGTCTACTATACTTAACTTCGTGCTAGTAACATTTCTCTCGCTCTTATAAGTTTACTTCGCTCGCATTTTGTCTCGCTTGCTCATCTCTCGTCGCTCACTCTCGTCTTCAACTATCTTCGCTCGCCCTTTCGCCACTCAATGTACCTTTTCGCACGCTGTATCTTTCTCTATCTTACTACGTTTTCTTAATCTGCTCTTAATCTATTTCCATTTTGTACATTTTTTAAACCTTTCCATTTAGTGCCTATTTTTTTCCTTCTCTTACTTTGCTTTCTCTATTTTTCTCCACCAATCCACCACCAATTTTTCCCCATTTTCATTCAATACCCTTTCCAACGACAGACCCGCCTTCTCCATACCCGTGCACCCCTCCAACCAATGCTCCACTCTGGCCAACTGCAGCCCACATAGCACACAATTCCTTTCTTCCTGCTCCATCCAGTACCCATTCGCTTCTTCCATGTTTCCACATCTCGCTCTCACTATTATTTTCTGACTTCCTCTTTCACCCTTCTCTTTCAAGTACTTAGCCCTTACTTCCACTCTAATCCCCTTATACTTTTCGTTGTACTTTGATTCCCAGACTTTCTGTAACCTTCTTTGTTTTTGTTTCTCTCTGTCTTTCTATTTTGCCTGCTCATGAATCCTCTTCCCTTCTTCATGCTTTTCTCTCACTTCTTGCACTGTCATCCCAATCCTGTTAAAAAATGTAAAGTGAAAATATGGTTTTAATAGATATTGTTTAATTGTTTTAAAAAGATAATGAGGGTGATGAGATATAAATGATAAATTGCACTGCGTTTAAAAGTTTATTTAAATAACTGCACGAAATTGAGAAATACAAAATATGTGAATAATGAATAATTGAAAATAACACTCAGAAAAATAAGTTAATGGTAAGGCGTCCGGTCAGAGCCCTTGACGACTGCGAACTGACGCCCTGGCCGGAAAACCCTTTACAGGTCAAAAACCTTTTCCTGAAACTTTCACCTTTCCTAGAGTAATGGAATTTTCCATTGCTCCACGGAGAAGATCAAGTTCCAGCAGCTATGTTTCTGAAACTGCCTAAATACAATATTAAAAAACTGTCCTCGACATTCCCCCCCCCCCCCCCCCCCTCTAGTCAATTAGAAATACGAGAATCACACTCGAGGATACACAATTTATGAGCTGGTCTTCGGTAAATTCCTGTAGCAGTTTTGACATCTGTCACTCGTACTCGTCCATCGGCTCCTGGATACACTGCTGATACTCTGCCTCGTATCCATTGATTTCTGGGCAGTTTATCGTCCCAAATAACGATAACGTCTCCCATTCGTAGGTCTCGTCCGTTGGTGAACCACTTGGTTTGGATGTTTAAGGTTGGTAGGTATTCACGTACCCAACGTCTCCAGAATTGTTCCGCCAGAGCCTGAGATTTTCGCCACTGACTTCTTCGCGACAAATCGTCATTTTTAAAACTTCCTGGTGGTCCATGTCCTCCGCCATTTGACATTAATAGAAAATGGTTAGGTGTTAAACTTTCCGGATCATCTGGATCGTCTGATGCGTAAGTCAGGAGTCGGCTGTTGACAGAATACTCTGCTTCAGCGAAGAGTGTTTGTAAAAGTTCTTCGCGGGGTGCTTGCTCTTTCATGGTGGTTTCTAGAGCTCGTTTTACTGATCCTGCCAGACGTTCCCAGCACCCTCCCATATATGGACTTCCAGGTGGAATGAAGTGCCACTCGATGCCATCAGTTGCGAGTTGCTGTTGAATCATGTCTTGATCCAATTCCTCCAAAGCTTCTCCAAGTTCTCGCTTCGCCCCAACAAAGTTCGTTTCGTTGTCCGAGTAGATCCTCTTCGGCTTTCCGCGTCTGGCTATCATCCTTCTGAGGGCCATTATCATGGAATCCGTTGTCAATGAAGCTGCAATCTCCAGGTGTACGGCACGAACATTTAGACACGTAAATAACACGCCATATCTCTTCTCGCGTCTTCGTCCGATTGCCACGCTCATGGGACCAAAATAATCCACCCCAATGCTGGTGAACGGTTTCACGAAACTTTTGGTTCGAATGTCCGGAAGTGGTGGTAATCAATGTCAAGTGGGGTAATCCCTGATTACCCCCTTGACTGCATGTCTAAGCTTGGTAATCCAATATTGCATCCGCAAGTCGTTGATCACTCTCTCTCTCTCTCTCTGCCCAAATGACCAGCTTTTTAATGCTTAAATTGAATAAGCAGCCTGACAGCACGATGCTTTCCATCCAGGATGATGGGTTCTCGTACGGCCGCGCTTATTTCCTGATTTTTAATTCGACCTTCCATTCGAATCAGTCCATCCTTGGTTAAAATCGGTGACAATTTGAAGATCTTCGTGGCAGCTCGCTTGAGCTATCTTCCTTCCATTAGGGTATCAATTTCTGACCGAAATGACTCTGCCTGTGATACCTTCAGGACCTCAATCTCGCCTCTCAATATCTCTTGGGCTGTCAGCTCTCCAGATTCGTCCCTTCTTCGGTATTTATCAGCGAATCTGCATACCCTCGCCATGGTCCGAATTAACTTTCTCCATAATGTAAATCTGCAAAAATCAATAAGTTTTTCCTTTTCAGTTATTAAAAGGGAAACTTCTGGTTCGATTGGTAGTCTCTCCTTTGGCCAGTTATCCTCGTCCAGCATGAGAAATTCCGGTCCACTAAACCATCGACTTAAAGAAGTTACTTCTATATGGTCTGTCTCTTGTTGCGTCATCCGCTACATTTTGTTTAGTTGGTACCCATATCCATTCTTCTACCGTTGTTGAATCCAGAATCTCAGATATCCGATTGATGACAAAAGGTGGATGTCTTCTCACCTCTGAGCGTATCCACTGGATGACAGTCTGAGAATCTGTCCACAAAATTCTTTGTGAAAACTTCAGTGTGTGCAACCTGATGATAGTTTGCACCAATCTACTGCCCATAACCGCTGCCTGCAGTTCCAATTTTGGGATTGTCAGTTGTTTCACTGGTGCCACTCTGCTCTTAGCCATCACTAAGACTGTCCTCTTGCCACTCTTATCCTCAAATCGAAGATAGCCAGCTGCTGCGAACGCCTGTTTGCTCGCGTCACAGAAAATGTGCAGTTCCACATTTTGCACTTCTCCAATGCCCAGGGTGTAGCATCTTGGAATCCTTATATCAGTAGCTTTTTGTAGATCAGCCAGCCACGTATCCCATTTCGGCTTCAAGTTTTCTGTAATGTCTGAATCCCAGTTTGTTCCAGCTCGCCACAAATCCTGCATCAGGATTTTTAATCTAATTGTCATCACCGCGAGTAGACCCAGAGGATCGAAAGCGGACATGATTATTTTCAACACCTCACGTTTTGAAGGGTGTTTCTCTCCAATAACTAACCGTTGGTCTACTCGTGGAAAAGCAGTGCTGAAGGTGAAAATATCGCTTTCAGGGGACCAAACCACTCCAAGTACTCGTTGAAGTTCCTCCTCGATGAATGCCAGCTCCTTCCCTCGTTGCGCAACCGTTTCTGGTGGTAAGGTGTTCAAAAGTTCTTCAGAATTTGACATCCAATTTCGAATCTCGAATCCGCCTTTTTTATGTACTAGGGCCACCTCCTGTGCTCTTCGAATGGCCTCGTTGACTCCATCCACACTATCTAGATAGTCATCCATATAATGTTTGGAGACTATCGCTTTACAGGCCTCGGGATACTGGTCCTTGAATTCGTCGGCGTTGCGATTCTTAATTTCCTGCGCAACATATGGTGATGAGACTGACGCAAAAATCATTACCTGCATTTGTAAGGTAATTATCCTTCCTGTTTGTTCGTCCCTTCCTAGAAACCGCTGACTGTCCTGATCTGTTTCTCGGATGCGAACCTGATGGAACATTTCTTTCAGGTCCCCACACATTGCTACTGGTCATTCTCTGAAAATAAAGAGAACTCCTACCAACGGGTTGTAAAGGTCAGGTCCTTTCAGCAGACGGTCGTTGAGAGACACTCCATGACTTCTTGCTGCTGCATCCTAGATTAGCCTCACTTTTCCAGGCTTATTTGGATTTTGAACCACAAAAAGTGGCAAATACCATGTTCTGGGACCGATACGTTGTTCCTCTTCGTTCGTCAGTATTCGAGCGTACTCCTTCTTTTGGTACTCTTCTATCTTCTTCTGGAATTCTTCTTTCATTCCTGGTTCTCGTTTAATTTTTCTTTCAAGGGAAAGAAGTCTCTTCTCAGTCAGACTCCTGCTTTCTGGTAGAGTCTTGTTGTCGCTCTTCCATAAGAGACCTGCTTCCCACCGATCGCCTATTCTTCTTCCGGTTTGAGCCATGACTTCTTCAGCTCGCTGCTCCTCTTTTGAACGCAAAAGCCTCACTTCTGAATTCACGCCGAAGCCTTCCACCGTCCAAAATTTTTTGAGCTGCTCGCTGAGTTCAAAATCAGGATCCTCCCTGAAAAAGTAATGTCGATGGCATTCCAGGTTGAATCTTCCTGAAACATAAGAACCGCGAATTGTCCATACAAGTAGTGTTATAACTACAAAAGGTTCATTTCTTTTGCCCATAACGGCCTTAAGTTGGATCTTCAGATGTGCATAATCCTTCCCTATGAGGATTCTAAGTACCGCTCCTTTCATCTTCGGGATGTCCAAATTTTGCAGGTGTTCCCAGTCAGCAGTCTTCATATCTAAGTTCTGCTTTGGCAAATCCAGATCCGAGTACGTCCTGATGTCTTCCAGTATGTACTTTTCACCTGCGCCTTGAATCCAGACGTCCACCCTTCTTGATGAAGTCTCGTCTAGAGTGGCCTTATTTAACCACTGTGATGGTAGTGGATCGACTTCGCCCTTCAATCCTAAATGCATTGCTACGTGTGTTGCAATCAAAGTAACTGTTGAATCTGAATCCAAGAAGGCATATGTATCCATCTCACCGTCAAGTCCTGAAAGAGTCATAGGAACTATTGAGAGAAATACCTTTTTCTTGGGTTTCCTTACTACGTTTATAATCTCAGGCTCTCTCGATGTAGGTGCAACTGGCTTTGTGTTGGTTGAGTTAATTTGTTTTGCAGTTGTTGGATTTCGTACTTCGAAATGTAGAAGAGAATTGTGTTTCTTCTGGCAACCTCCTTTGCCACACTCCTTACTCTTGCATTTCATGACCGCGTGTTTAGCTGTCAGACATCCAAAGCACACTTTTTTCATGACAGCCCACTTCCACCGATCATCAACAGTTTGCTTCTTAAACTTCTTGGCAACCAACGCGTCGAACAATAACACCCTTCTTCTAAAGTCATTCTGAAATAACCTCTCCCCTATTCCCCATACTTGTCTTTTAGTTACTCTCGCCTTCCTCACTCTCTCCTTTATATGTCCATCTATACCTCCATTTCTCTTGATCAAAAAACCCAGATACACAAACTCTTTCACCTCTTCTATTGTCTTCTCCTTCCAATTCCATCCTACTTCCCTATTCCTACTACCCCTATGTATAACTTTTTGTTTGTAAACAATAACAATTGTTTAAAATTTTTGGAATTTCAAAAGTGTACATTGTGTGCTTAGAGATTTCTTAACATGAGAATGAAAATATCATGCATTTTAGTTGAATAAATGAATAAATAAATAACTAAATTTATTATTTA
>CAJFCP010025128.1:0-32596 GCA_904066005.1 Synergus itoensis
GAAATAACGTTTTAGAAAAATATTTTTGTGTAGTAATGACACTGACTCAATCATCTAAGGGATTATAGACAAGAAAAGAGTGAATGAGCACTCTGTAGGATGGGATCTGCGTAACAGGATTGCAGGAATAGTTGGAACGACCGCGACGATTGGCTTCGATGAATTGCAACTTCTAAGAGAATTACTCGCTAGTAGTTAACGTGGGTGATATGCCTCGGTAAACCTGGTTTAGACCAGGACATGTCCAAATAGAAACTTTCACGGCGGATGAACTCAATAAGCGTCAGAACAAAAATGTTGACGGTGATGTGTGGTTCTATAAAAAGCTTCTTTTTCATTTAACTTAAACATTTTTTTTTTCATTTATGAAAAAAAGCAGGTACGAAATGATTAGAGGTGTGTAGAACCTGATAAAAAAATTTCGGTTCGGGTTTTTTTAGACCCGAGTCTGATCTGTGGCAAACCGGACCCGAATTTTTCGGGTACAGGTTTATGGAGTGTGAACCCCAACCCGAAAACGCCAATCAGAATTTTTTAGACCCGACCGAATGCTATTCGGGTTTTTGAGTTTTCTAACTCATACACGGAAAATTCGGTTTGGATTTTCTTGAGAGTCGACCCGAGATTTTCGGGCAAGGCTCGGGTCCTGCAACCCCCAAGAAATAATTCAAGGAAATTCAATATATTCAATTGAAATGGGATCACGTAAATTTACCGAAATTTAAAATTCGCAGTTAAATATTCCAGAAATTGAAATTTCCGGGCATTAAAAATTCAAAAGAAATTTTGAACAAAGTTTTCAAAATAAATTTTAAAAAAATTTACGTGATTCCAATTGAAATTCTAATTTCTAAACTGTAAATTGAAATTTTATTAAAATACACCGAAAGATTAAAGGTTGGAACTTAATTATGAGTTTTTATGACATTTCCAAAAGTTTTTTAATAAGCGTCTTTATATTTCCATAATCTTTAAGATTTAAGTTCCAATTACTGGTAATATTTAAATAACTCGCTGCGAGCAGGTTTTGCCGAGTTTAAATTGAGGGAGATTATTTCCTGAATTCTATTTTAGTTTCCATTACTGTTTTATTTGTCGACGTGCTCTTGTATGCTTCGAGTCTTCGAGAAAAAGATGTTCTCGAGGAAACAATTAAACCTGAAATCAGATAAGCGTGAGTATCCTCTGGAAAATATATTCCGTGAGCGGCTCAGTAGAACAAAGTCAGCCAGTAGTAGCGGAAGTGGCAGTGAGAGATAAGGAAGAAATAATCGATAGTAGGATGAAGATCGAATGACGTGACAGTCGATCAGTTAAGAACGAGAGGAAAGCAAGCAGAGCATCCAGTTCAAAGTCGAAAAAACTTTCTTTTTGTTTTCTCCAAAAAGATAATCGATTGACCTCCTCGAACGGGAAGCAGAAATCAATACAAATCGTGCTTACACGATTTAGCGAAATAACTATTTATTATATTGAAATTCCATGAAATAGATAATAAAAATTCCTAAGAAACTTTTCAACCTAATATACGATTTATAACCAATATGAAATCCTCTGAAATCCCACAAAATTTTTAAAAATATTTTTGAAGCTTTTGAGTCATTAAAATTTTATGAATTTTTTTAAATCTTGGAAATCTGGAAATCTCTCGAAATCTAATGAAATCCTTTGTATTCTTATTAAATCCCATGAAATCCTTTAAAGTCGCCTTAAATAATTTTCAATTGCGTAAAATCCCGTAAAATTTTTTCAAATACCTTGAAGTCTTTGTAGCTACTAGGAAATCCTTTCAATTTCCATTAAATCTTGGGATACATATTTAAATCTCTTGAAAAGCTTTTAAACTATTAAATTCTACGAAATCCTTTGAAAGATATTAGGGTATTTTTAAATATGATGAAACCTCATAAAATCTGTTCAAATTTAATAAAATCCCACCAAAGCTTCTAAAATAGCATTACATTTTTTTAAACCTATTCAAATATTCTCGTGAATTCTTTTGAATTCCCTGTGTTCAACACTTTTTTCATCCGCCTTTTAGAATCCCCTTTCCAATCTATTTTTTTCATTCTACTTATCCAAACAACCCCTCTGCCTTCCGCTTTTCCACTTTTTTCGAACCCAATTTTTAAAGCTGTTTTTTCCAACTTAATTTTTAAACCCCCTTTTAGAAACTTTTTGTCTAATTATCTGTATTTTTAGAATATATTTCCAAACTTTTTTTACAAACTCCTTTTCCCCATCCCTTTTTTCAAACTACCTTTCAAATATTATAGCGTCCCTTTACCTGCCATTTTTTCAAACATTTCCCAACCACATTTTCGAACTTCCTTTTCAAAAAAATTACGTTTTCAAATTACATTTGCAAACCCACTTTCTTTCTTTTCCCAACATCTTTTTTCAAACTACTATTCCAAACATTTTACCCCGCTCCTTTTTCCTACCGTTTTTGCACCGTTTAAATTTAATTAATGAATTAGTCATGAATTATTGAATTATTTTTCCAATCTTTTGTTCCAAACCCTTATACAAATTCTTTCTCTAGGTCCCTTTTATCAAACTACCCTCCAAACCTTATTCCTTCCCCTTTTCCTATACCGTTTTTCCACTGTTTTTCAAACCAAGTTTTTAGATCTCTTTTTTCAAATCTCTTTTCCAAATATCTACTTTTTCAAACTATTTTTGCAAACCCTTTTTTAAACTCCTTCTCTTCACCTCCTGCTTTCCATCCTTTTTTCAAACTCATTTTCCCAACTTCTACATTTTATTTACCATTGTTTTTCCAATTTATTTTTAGACGTTCCAAACATTATCCCATACCGTCTAGCTAATGCTTTTCCAAACATTTTCCAACTACATTTTTGAACCCCCTTTTCCAACTATATACATTTTCACACTTTTCTTCCTAACCCATTTTCTATCTTTTACCAGCATGTCTTTTTCAAACTATGTTTCCAAATACTTTATTTCCCCCCTTTCTCCTATCGCTTTTCCACCATTTTTCCAACTTAATTTTTAGACATCCTTTTCCAACCTCTTGTATTTTCCAAACATTTGCATAATCCAACTTCTTTTGCTAATAATTTTCCAAATATCTTTTCCACATCGCTTTTTTGAAACTACTTTTCCAATCACATTATTCCTCCCCCTTTTCCAATAATTTTCCTCAATTTTTCCAAAACCATTTTCAAACGCCTTGTCTTCTCCCCTTTTTTAAAACTACTTTTCCAAAAACTTTGTTCCGCCCTCTTTTCCAACCACTTTTCCACACTTTCTCCTTCTCCAAACATATTTTTCAAACTTTCACATAACCCAACAACTTTTCCAAACAATTTTGCAAATACCTTTTATTTAATACCTTTAATACTACTTTTCCAAACAATTTACCGCGTTTTCAAATAATTCTTCCATACCAATTTTCAAACATGTTTTCCCTACCCATTTTTTCAAACTACTGTTCCGAACAATTTATCCTGCTCACTTTCCCAACTTCTTTTCCACCCTTTTTTTCGAACTCCTTTTCCCAACTTCTACATTTTTAAAGTACTTTCATAAACCCCTTTATTATCTCCCTTTTCAAACACCTTTTTTCCATCCATTTTATAAATCTCCTTTCCCACCTTGTTTTTGGAAACACCTTTTCCGTTCCTGCGCCCTACTACTTTTCTACACTTTTTCAATGTCCTTTTTGAACCTCCTTTTCCCGACATCTTTCCTAACTCCTATATTTCCAAATTACTTTTCTAGAGGCCCCTTTTCATACCCCTTTTTAAAAATCTTTTCCCCACTCCACCTTATGACTTTTATCAATAAAAAAAAATTATCAGACATAAAATTTCGAAAATTAAAAAAAAAATAAAAAAAATGTAAATTTGAAGCCAAACAAGGCACGATATGAAAAAAAGTAAAGAGATTAAAAACTTTTCTTTTTGAATGCCCTACCAGATTAGCATAACAACTTTTTTAATTTTCTGATAAGAACGTGTTCCTTAAGATCGATAGAACCTTAAGTAAATTAGATCTCTTTATTTAAAACTAAAGTAATTACATAAAAAAAAAGTTTATAACAGCGACAAAGGTTGGTGAGCGAGTGCAGGCGCGCGAAGAGCGCAACTCGGAGCGCGAAGCGCGACGTGTGAATCAAATTTTTTTTCTAACAATCGCCTCAGCCATACCTGGAACTGGGACTGAATCACATCATGCGAGCTACTAGAAAATAGGATTAAGCCTCTCTGATCGCGAATATCGAATCCCCATCCGCGGTCGGACTGCTGGTTTTCTATTCAGGAGATAAGCGCCCTTTCAACCTACGTATGCGCAATTCTTGAGAATTAACGCGAGGACCTTAAGGATTCTACCAGGAAGGCTCATTAGAGATATAATCTAACGCCGTTAATCAGCGTCGTTAATTCCTCGGAAAAATAGTCCCGGGATGCGAAATCCTCACACGGGTTACTGGCGTTTCAATACGATCGATGGAGAACAATTTAACACTTAGAATTTGCAGAACTGCGGAAAGGATTTAACAGTCTGGGATCTGGGAATTAACAATCTGACACAATCAGAAATCTTTTATTCTGATAGACATCTCAGGATTTCACGGAACGTCAAAGTCAGTAAATACTAAACATTGGTCCGCCAAAAAACGAGTTTGACTTTTGCAGCAGGATTCTTTATTTTTCCTTATTTCTACCTCTTCATGCTCGCCTTCCTTGAAACCCTTCCAACTCTGGAGTCAACGACTTTCGGGGAATTTGGGATCGAATTATTTATCCGGTTCCTGAGTTTCATTATGTAAATAATTTAAGAATTACTAATAAACCAACGCCAAGTGCGCTATGCACGAGATCATTTTGTTTTATTTATTACAACTTCAAATCATTCAAAAGTCAATAAAAGTTGTAACAACAGTGTATGAGAAATTTTTGAGACATTTCGTTACACCACTTTTTTAGAAAGGAGAATTTCAAGAGGTTTCTAGGAATTTTAAGGGATCTTAACGATTTTCAAATGATTTTTACGAATTGAAAAGATTTTTTAGGATTTTTAAACGACTTTGTAGAAGTTTAGGGGATTTCAGGTCATTTCGTTGAAATTTAAAGGAATTCAAGCAATTTTCAGAGATTTTTGATAATTCTAAGGGACTTTAGGGAATTTTGAAGGTTTTAAAATTTTTGGAAATTTCAAAAATTTTCTAGGAATTTTAAGAGATTTAAAGGGATTTTAAATTTAAATTGAATTAAATTAAAATTAAATTTTTAAGAACATTAAGAAAATTCAAAATATTTTTATGATTTTTGAATGATTTTTTGGAATTTTTAAAAATTTTATGAAATTTCATAAGATTTTTAATATTTTTAAGAGATTTTAAAGGATACATAATTATTTTAAATGTTACCGTCGAATTTAAAATAATTTCAAGAAACTTTTTGGAACTTAAAGACATTTTCAGAAATTTTTACGGATTTCAAGAGATTTTTATAATCTTTAAAATATTTTATAAAATTTTAA
Organism: Synergus itoensis; assembly: GCA_904066005.1. Lineage (NCBI taxonomy): Eukaryota > Metazoa > Arthropoda > Insecta > Hymenoptera > Cynipidae > Synergus > Synergus itoensis. Next base: position 5,512 of record CAJFCP010025128.1, read on the forward strand.
GTAATTTAATGTTTTTTAGGGAATTTTTTTGAGGGATTTCAAATGAGCTTTATGATTTTTAAAAGTTTCGTAGAGTTTAAAAGGATTTCGAAGGTTGTCGTAAAATTTTAAGGGATTTCAAAAGATTTTTCTTGAAATCACTTGAGAATCATTAAACTCCCTTGAAATTCATTGAAATTCTCTAAAATCAATTAAATGGCGTTGAAAGTTTTTTTATTCCTTTACATTCTTTTCAATTGCCCTATAAAATTTTCCTAAAAGCCCATAAAATTCCTTGGAATCAGTGACAATTCCTGGAAATCTTGTGAAAACTACAGAAATCTCTGGATTCTCCTTCTGATAAAATTTTTGAACCCTGTTAAAAATCCTTTTAAATCTTTAAAATCGAATAAAATCACTTTGCATTCCTTGAAATTTTAAAAATAATTTAGCCTTTTTTTTCTATTGACATTCATTATAATTACTATAAATCTCTTGCAATTCCACAAAATCCCTTGAAATCCTTTAAAATCAGATAAAATCACTTAAAATCTTTTGTAATCCTTTATTTCTCTTGAAAATCTCCTTAAATTCCCTATGTTTTCTGAAATTCTTTAAATTCTTTATGAAATTTCTTAAAATACCTTTAAATTTTGAAATCAGAATTAATTGAGGTTGGGTTAACATATATATATATTTTTTACACTGATTACGAATATAATAATATAAAATTAAATTGGCACAAATGATATTTTTAAAATCAAAATCCAAAAAAACGTTTTTAACAAAAAAAGTTTTTGATATTATTTTGAAAACAGTTAATCTGAGGAGAAAAACTTACAAACAAAAGTTTTAAAGTTTTATTAAATACATTATTTATCTGTCATACATTTTTCCACTCGGGCAACGTCGAGTTTTCTGCTAGTACACTATACATCTCAAGGTCAGTTACAACATATCTGAACTGCATTAAACTATACTCATTAATTTTTAATTTACTTATAAAAAATTTTCACTTTTGCTACAATAGTTTTCCTTCTTCAATGAAAATCATCTCAAATATCTTGATACTTTACAATATACATATAGATGTAGGCAAGGAAGTGCGAACAGGTGCAAATGATTGATAGCTAGGAGAGAGTAATTATTGGTAATAAGATTGCACGACATACAACCAGTTAACAAGCTGCGAAGTCAGATGTTATTCTATCCAGTGGCGCTCACGTACATTGAACACTTTCAGCTTTTAATACTTATACCTTGTGGAGTCCAAGTCAAGTGACACAAGAATTTTCGTAGTGAAGAAAAATCAGAATTAATATTTTTGGAAAATTACAAAAAATGACAAAGATATGGTACTTGGAAATTTTTAGAAACTTTTTTTTCGGAAACATATCTTTGGTTCTAATTAACTGATTTAGATTTTTAAGGTCTTAAATTTTTTATAATAAGACGTAATTTAATATAAATTTATAATTTTATACATCCATCTTGTGCCAGCTAGTAGCTTAGGAGAAAAAAAATTCCAACGCGTCAACATTTTTTTTGACCTTTTTTATATACAAGTACGTCTTATTAAAAAAACTTTGGGACCTTAAGGGTATGCTCTGCGCTTGGTTGTGAAAAATTTTTTTTTGGCGTTCACCATATCCAAACGGAATGATATATCGCTCTCAAACTTTGGAATACAGGAAATCCTTTCTTAAAAAAGACATGAACTGTCGAGTGTCCGCATTTTATTCGTGATCTGATTGGTTGAGAGATGGTCACGTGGGATCGTCACAAGTGCGTTGTCGTTGGAAGTAATTATATAGGCGCGCGAAGCGCGCTGTGATGTTCTAGTGTAACATTAAATTATGTTTTTATATTTAGTTGCTGGAGCCATAAGTTTGAAAAAAAAATCAGATCCCTACTTTACCGACTTGATTTTTTTTCAAAATTTTTACTACAACTAAATATACAAACGCAATTTAATGTCTCATTTCCTATATTCCAAATTTTGAGAGCGATATATGATTCCGTTTGGACATGGTGAGCAAAAATTGGTTACGTCGTCACCGTAGAGCATGCCCTTAAAAAGATAAATTGATTAATTAGAATCAAAAATATTATGTATCAAAAAAAAATTTTTTTAATTTAAAAGACATTTTATGCCATTCTTTAGAATTAAAAAAAAAATATTTATTTTGGTTTTTCTTTATTACTAAAGGACACCGAGTTACACCCAAATCCCAATTAAACGCGAAAATTCTTGTGATCACTTGAAATAAACTGCACCTCCTCTGTACTTTAAATTAAATCATCATTCCTTTCTCTCGCTCCTTACGCATTTTCAAATTTCAATCCACGGGAGATTAAAACATCGCCACTTGATTATCTATACAGTTATCATTAATACCAATTCATTAGGAGTGTTTTCAACGCCATTTGTTATACATTCTCAAGATGAAAATATTCAGGAAGTCGTGGTTGGAAAGTTTTATGCAAGTCCGAGGAGAAAATGTATTTAAACGAACCCGAACTGAATTACATACATGAAAGAAGGAAGAGCGCCTTCGTCAAATTAGAGGACCTCACTGAATTATCGTTAATGATTTCAGGTATTAATTCGAGTATTCGAGTAAAAATTAGGTTGTAAAAACGGTGGGAATGTGGTAAGAAAAAGGGGCGGAAAAGTAATTTCAAAAAAGCGATGTGGAAAAAGTAGTTGGAAAAAGTAGATATTTCGAAAAGAGTTTTGGAAAAAGTCCAAAAAGTAGGTTGGAAAAACTATTTAAAAGCGGTAGGAAAAAAGGGACGAGGTACACTGAAAAAAAAATTTAGTAATGGCAACTAAAACGTTTTGTTGTCCAGTTTTTGTTGCCTCAACCAAATTTTGGTTATCAACACTAAATTATTTTGTTGGGCCAACAAAATATTTTGTTGAACCAACCAAATTTTTTTGTTGGGTCTTTTAGTTGGTCTAACAAAACTGTTTTGTTGGCCCAACCAAACAAATTAGATGCACGACTACGCATGCGTGTCCATCAGCCCTGACTTATGTGATACTTTACTGGGATTTTTATAAAATATTCTATGCGTTAGATTAACCGTGTGGTTTAAGTTGCATTCGATACGTTAGAGGTTAGAGGTAAGTGTTTATAGGTAGTTCAAATCCCGGTCGCCGCAAAATTTCTTTCCGATTTTTCGTATCGTAAAATGCTTGCGACAATATAAATAAATATAATTTAAGTAAAAATAATATAAAAATCATTTAAAAATAAGCTAAAACAGTTCATTAATTGAACAGTACCTAGTGTCAACAAAATAATTTTTTTGGGCTAACAAAACAGTTTGGTTGGGACAACAAAACAGTTTTGTTAGACCAACAAAAAGACTCAACAAAAAAATTTGGTTGGCTCAACAAAAAAGTTTTGTTGGCTGTATATCAACCAAATTCTTTTGTTGAGCCAACCAAATGGAAAAGATGGAAAAAAGGTTGGGAAAAACTGTTTCAAAATGTGAATATGTGGAAAAGGAGGTTGAAAAGGTGGATGGAGAAAATCTGGAAAACGCGGTTGGAAACCCAGTGGGCACAAAATTTGATGACTTTTTTAAAATGTAGTAAGAATGTCACAAAGATCGCTGCAAAGACGTCGCCAAGTTTTGTGCCTACTGGGAAAGAATTAGGGCACAATACATTGCTTGGAAAAGTGGTTTTGAAAATAAGGTTGGAGAAAGTTTGGAAAAGCAGTTAGGAAAGAAAGGGAGCGAGATAAATTTTTTATAAAAGTAGTTTGGAACAAGAGATGGGGAAAAGGTGTTTGAGAATGCGTTTTGTAAAAAATTTTTGAAAGAAAAAAAGTTTGGAAAAGTAAGTTGAAAAAGTAGGTAGGAAAGGGTGTGGTAAAGCGGTATGTTAAGGCGACGGGATAAATTGTTTGGAAAAATAATTTGAACAAGTGGGTGAAGAGAAGGAGTTCGAAAAAAGATTTAGAAAAGTAGTTTAAAAAAGTAGATTGTTGGAAAAGAGGTTTGGAAAAGGAATTCTAAAAATTAAGTTGGAAAAACGCTTTTCCACCGCGGTGGAAAAGCGTTAGGAAAAGTTTATGAGATAATGTTTGGAGGGTAGTTTGGAAAAAGAGGCCAGGAGAAGGAGTTGGTAAATAAGTTTAGAAAAGAAGTTTGAAAATATAGTTATTTGGATAAGAAAGTTTGAAAAAGGAGGTCTAAAAATTAGGTTGGAAAAACAAAAGAAAACCGATAGGAAAATGGAGCGGTGTAAAATGTTGGGAAAACTAGTTTGTAATAAGAATTTGGAAAAAGAGAAAAAACGACTTTAGAAAAATAGTTTGAAAATATTATTCAAAGAAGGTTCAAAAATGTCGTTGGAGAATGTTTGGAAAAGCGACAGGTAAAGGGGATGGGACAATGTTTAGAAGGTAGTTTAAAAAAAGGGATGGCGAGCAGGCGTTTGAAAATGAGTTTCCAAAAATAGTTTGAAAACGTAGATATTTCGAAAAGAGGTTTGTAAAAGGTCCAGAAATTACTCTATAAAAACGGTGGAAAATTGAGAGGCAAAGGAAGGCGGAACAAAACAAGATGTTTGGAAACATGGTCTTAAAAAATAAAGTTTAAGAAAAGAAGTTGGAAAAATTATTGAATAAAGGATTTTGAAATGTACGTGGACTCCGATGTTAGGAAAAGTGTGTGAAATAAGATATTAGGAAAAGTGCTTCGAAAACAAAGGAGGTTAGAAAATTTTTTTAAAAAATGGAGTGAAGTGCCTACTCCTAGTAATGTTGTTGGTTCGCGTGGTCTGCCGGTACTCGTTTCAGAGTTCTTTGGACTTCTGCTGCTATTATTCCAAACCATCTCAAAGATTTCTTCTTGTTCTAAATCGGTATGCGGAGCACGATCGATCGCTTCCGCACTGCTATCGACTACCTCCGAGCAGGGGAGACACCCGTTTCCCTGATCGGGATAAACTGCAGCTCTCATTCCAAATTCCGATTCCACTTATACGGTAATTGTTCTCGAACGCTTTGTGCTCACCGATCACTTTCTGCGTTTACGACTACTCCCGATTCGATCGTTACACAGGGCCGCAAAGATCAGAAGGACGTCTCTTTTTTAAAGTATTTTTTTTAAGGCAAGTCTTGTACGGATGAAGCAACTAAGGAGGGATTGGTCTCCTGAAACATCCTGTTCGGCTCTGTCCTCTTCTGTCCTATTCTCTTCAGTCTGTCTGTCTTTCTGTCTGTCTGTGTCTGGTATTAAGACGTCATCGTCGCCACCAAGTTGGGCTCTTGTTTGACCCCAAGCGATTGTTAGTCACTCTACGTGGTTCCTCAACCATTCATGATGGAAGCGGTTATTGCGGATGTACATTATATTGCTAATTTACATGCGATATGAAGGAAGATATGCAAGCCGGAAAGTGAAGACTAGGATAATGTAGTCAGGACTTACTAAGTTTATCTCTCCCGCAACACTTTTATTTTTTGATCATCTTCTATTCTCTATTCATTATCTATTTTCTTTTTTGCATTCTCATCAGAGAAGGTAATTGATTTGTGTATAATTTGACCCCCTCTCCCCGTTTTTGTCAAATTTCCACGTTTTGTCATCCTCTGGATTGTCCTTTGGTTCCTTCTTTTAGAGACCATAAATGAAGGTCAAGTCAATAATAACTAGGGAGAAAAAACAGGTCCCTAAGTAATGTCAAATACATAAGGCCCTATGATCTAAGGCTTTACAATAGATATAAATATAGTACCCCAAAAAAGTTGCAATAAATACAACCCAAAATAATAAGTTCCAATCAGTGGAAATCGTTTCTGATTTAATTTAGTGAACTACTTCTCACTGATTCAAATCTAGAGATGAGATACATCATAAGCGCATCTTATGTAAACAAGCGGTTAGAAAAGTTCTCATAAAGCGTTATTAGAGAAATGATATGAATGATTAACTCGATGACTAATTTAGCTGAGGCAAAAAATCGTGAACACACATTTTGTTGCACACTACTTAAAGAAAATGTCTGATAACTTTACAAACTGATACGAACTCCCATCTCAACTTGCCTTCATTTAACAACTTTCATCAAGCTTTTACCTTTGCCAATTACTGCTGCCGGGGTTTGCCTCCGGACTAAAAAAGAAAAAATGTTGATTCGTTTCCAAGAAATGCTGCGAGTACTAATTGCAGAAACGTATGATTAAGAAATTTAACCAGTAAATAATCAATACTAAAGTGCCGTTATAGGGTGGCTGTTTATGATTCTCCAAAGATGTCCCTTATAATTTCCTCAATTCAGCTTTTAAAAATATATGTTTGTTTTTTCCTCGATTCTTAGACTTTGTCATCCTCTATTCCCTCGTGTCACATGCCCTTATTGACACCATATGACAGAAGTCATTATTGACCCAACGTGAAATACGCCCTTTTTGACCCCCTTTCGAATACGTGCCGTTCGCCTTTCTTGATCCCCTCCCCTCAAGTTTATAACATACACCCTTATTGACCACCCCTCGAACACGTGACATATGCTCTTATTGACCACTCCATTGATCAGGTGATTGGTCTTTAGCCAATCTCAATGAAAGTAAGATCATTCATATTTTTGTACTAATAATATTTTAATTTATTTTAAAATAAAAATAGAAATTAATGGGGGGGTCAACAATAAATAATAATATCAATATTAGAAACCATAGACTTCATCGGATTCTTAAATAAAACCAGTAATCCAATTAGGCCAATCTCTTAATTAGGCCAATAATTTCCTATCCTCAATTTATCCACGCCAATCTTTCCTTATTCTCCGCTTATCCGCGCCAATCTCTTTCTATTCCTTTTGCAATTTACTTTACAAAGGATCCTTATTTATTGGAATTGTGTCAAGATAATTTTTCATTCAGCTACTACTAATAATCTTAGTAACCGGAAACTGATTTCAGAATCTTTTTACACTACTTCATTTTTGGAAAGGAATAATTCCATAAAACTAAAGTGATACAAAACACGCAAAGTTAATTGAACGACAATTAAGTACATCCGGATTATTATCCGAGTTAAGGGGGGAAGGTCCTGTGAAACGAGGTCAATTTTCTAAAATTTTTTTTTGGGGTGAAAAATGTTTTTTTTTATCTTTTATTGTTATTTAGGTACATCCTTAGTATACTGTATGATTTTTTTTTAACTTTCAAAATGGCGGCGCTGCACTGCGTCAAACTCGAGTGGTTTTATTAATATGTAACATTATTGTTAATACTCTAAACTTATAAAACCAAAAAGAAAAATTTTTTACAAAAATAAGAAAGATTTTTAAAAATTGAACGTTTTTGTTAATTAATTTCTTTAAATAAATTCTGCAATTTCCATTAAGGGCATGTGATACTTTGAAAAATTATGAGTTTCAAATAAACCCATTTTTTGGCCATAAAAATGAATATTTTGCCCTGAAACTTTGGAAAACGGAAGAGAAAATTAAAACGGACCGTTATTGACTCTTTTTATCTTGCAAAATTAAAAAAAAAGTTTCATCTTGCTAAATTCGATCAAAAAGTATCACATGCCCTTAAAAAATCCCACCCATAGGTTTGGAGTATAGCTAGATGTTTCAAGATCTTCACAAAATTTCAAAGCAATAGAACAATTATTTTTTGAGTTATCGTGCAAGCAGTCTGAAAAAATAACTTTTCGAGAAAAATGCATTTAAAATTTTTGGAGCAGAAAAATCTTAATTTTTTCGACTTACCAATTAATCAGCCATTCCAGGGGCGTACATTAATCCTTCTATCTCTTCGTACCACTCATCTTCAGTTGTTCTTTTTTTTTTGTTTCTGTTTTTCTTTTTTTTTTCTGTTTTTCTGTTTCTGTTCTTTTCTGTTTCTGTTTCTTTTCTTTTCTGTTTCTAGCCTGCCATTTCAAAACTAATAAAGATTTTGTTCTAAAATTTTGAGGAGACATTCTTGAGATGTTCTAGAACAAGTACACAAATTTTCAAATAATCGAAAAAAAAAAAATTTTCGGGACCTTCCCCCCTTAAAAACCAGCTTATAATTTTAGAGTTGAGGAAGTCGTGAGACATCTTTGGAGAATTATAACCGACGACCCTAAACTGACAGGTAAGGTGGGCTCACACTTTGTAGGCCAGTTTTTGAGTCAATTTTCAGAAATTTATTGTGAAAAAACTTTAGAAAATTTTAATACGGGACTTTTTATATTCTATGTTAGCTTTATTGAATTTCACACATGATTTTTCCCACTTTTCAATATTGACTTCCAAGACCTGGAGATGGAACTTGACAGCGCCCCTGTCAAAAACGCAGGATCAAATTTTGTGCAGGATTGGGTCCACTCTAGTTATTTGAAATCAAAAATTCTACATGTTATACATGTTTATTATAACATCGTTATAATCAAGAAAAAATGAAGTATTTTCACTTCTTGAAAATACTTTCGTTTTCTATACGATGCTTTGTTGGAACTTTCTAAACTCGACAAGCGAATCCTGATCTGAAAGCACAAAAATACTTTCCGGTTACACTTGTTCTCTCGCTCTCTCATACAGAAACCCTGTAAAGAACAGAAGAACTTCCACCCAAAGAACTTGCAGGATCAGTCTTAGCCCAAACTTTCCCATGATAAAAAAATGGGAGGGAAAGCACCCCTTCCATGATATCTTCTTGGGGATGTAGGGCCTATAAAAGGATGCGTTTGTCGAGCCTAGAACGGAATCGCCGTTGGAGCCTCATCTTCGCAAACTGCAGAACTAGCCTTCTCCAAAGAAAGACCCACCTGAACGTTTTCCTGTATCAGTTGAGAAAAATATACACAGCGGTTTTACTCCAAACTGCGAGAATTACTTCTCATCCCAATCGCCTTTTCCACATCTCCCTACGGGAGATATTCTCCCCTTACCATGAATCCTATTCCTCTCTCAGCCTTACGCGGGAATATCCTCCCGCTAGTTCCTTCACGGAAATATTCTCCTATTTTTCTCCCCAAGAGAATATTCTACCGTTACCCAGACTCCTAACCTTCTCCTAATTTCCACGCAGAAATACCATCCCGTTCTTCTCCCCACGGGAATATTCTCCCATTACTAAGCGCCCTATTCCTCTCTTTTCACCTCTTTGCGGAAATATCCTCACGTATCCTCCAACTAGTTCGTCCACGGGAGTATTCTCCCATCCTTCTCCCCACTGGAATATTCTCCCGTTACCCAGATTCCTATCCTTCTCCCAATTTCCACGCGGGAATACTCTCCTGTTCATCTCCACACTGGAATATTCACCCGTTTGCCTCTTCACGGGGATATTCTCCCGTTACCGCAAGCTCCCTATTTATCCCCCTTTTCGTTTCTTCGCGGGAATACCCTCTCGCTCGTCTCTCTACGGGAATATTCTTCCATTACTAAGTTTCCTATTTATTCTCGCTTTTCCCCTCTTTGCTGAAACATCCTTCCGCTAGTTCCTCCACGGGAATATTCTCCCATTCTTCTCTCCACGGGAATATTCACTCGTTACCTTGACTCCTATTCTTCTCTTAATCTCCACTCGGGAATACCCTTCCGATCTTCTCCCCACGGAAATATTCTCCCGTTCGCCTCTTCACGGGAATATTCTCCCGTTACCAAGCTCCCCATTTCCCCCCTTTTTGCCTCTTCGTGGAAATACCCTCCTGCTCGACTCTCCACAGGAATATTCTCCCGTTCACCTTTCCATGGGAATATTCTATTATTCTCCCGTGCCAATCCTCCAACCCCCCCCCCCTTCTTTTCTCCACGGGAATACTCTCTGGAAAAAGATGTCAAGGGGACCTGACCTAGGGCCTGTAAGAAGACCTAGACAACACCATGAACAGAGAGCTGGCGATAACTCTGAGGAGAAAACTAACCCCTTTATAACAAACAGTACTTTTAATTGTTTTTACGTCAGTGTAGTCCTAATCATTCACTTTTTCGAAATTTTGAAAAATTCGTCAAAAATGGACGATGGGTACCTCATCAAGCGTTTTCTGTAAATTAAAAAAGGAATGCATCGCAATACGTTGAGTTTTCCCGTAATCGTGCACACCAGTTTGAAAAATGTAACTTTTGAGAGAACGCGTTTAAAATTTTAGAACACTATAACATGTGAATTATTGGACATACACTGAAACCTAGATTTGAGTCCCATTTTGGTTGGTCAGCGGACACATATCAAGGGAACGTGCAGGTCGTAAGTGAGCGGCGTATGTACCAGTGTTCCCTTCTCGACTCCTCACCTCACCTCATCTATGTTTGGGAGCAACCCAACTTCTCAGAATGACAGAAATTTAGGTTTCAGTGTACTTTCAGTCTATAATGCCTGGTCCGTAGACCAGGTGGGTTTCCTACTCCTAGTTATCCTAAGTATGCTAGTCTTATCCTGTTCCTAATCTTGGCCCTAGTAGGTACCTGTAGAATCATAAGTAGAGTTGGAGTGATCCAGGGGGGTGCGAATCAGCCGTGAGCCATCATGTTTGACGAGCCATTACTCTCAAACTAGTGAGAATTCTGCCAAATCCTTACAGAGGTTCATCTCTAAGACCCTTTAGATTAGAAAAATGCTAACAAATAGATTTTTTGAAACCGACAAGGTGTAATTCCCTCTTAAAGACAACGAATGCAAATAATAAAGTAACAAGATAAATAAATAAAATATATAATTTGAGCAGAAAGTAGCAGAAATCTGATAAAAGGAAATCATAATAAAGGGAAATAGCAAGGGGAAATCATGGTATAGGGAAATGGTAAAGGGAAATGGTAAAGAGAAATCATTATAAGGGAAATGGAAAAATCATTTTAAAGGAAATAATGGTAAAGGATTTTTGACCTAATCCAATGCCTTCTGTTAGAAGAGAATGTTAAAAACTATTATAGATTCGAGATACAGTATCGCATATCGATATTCTCGACACCCCAGAAAAGTTCTATATTGTAAATTTCTTAACGACCAGAAAAATGAAAATTAGATCTTCATCCAATACTCATTCAATGTCAAACAGTCAAGTGGTGCAAGACTGCAAGTGGCATAAGGGTTTCTCACGCGCCGAACGGTGTTATCCTCTGTCACTATAAGTTTTACGGAAATCCGAGGCATCCTTTCAACAGCAGTCTGCGTCCTCAGATGCCACTAATGACGGTCGATGATCAGTGATTTACCGCTGCCAGGACCTGTAAGCTGCTATGGTGTTGGCTCGCGTACCTGTAAATCTGTAAGTGTAAATTGCAAGCGCAACCGGAATGAAATCACCGTTAGGATAGGTTCCTATTTTTCTTTTATCACTGACGCAACCTGTCTTGCATCGATTAAGAACTTTCGATCCTGTTATAGTTGTAGTAACCGCAGTGCAGTGGCTTTATTTATACATACCAGGTAGCTCGCAAACGTCAACTGCGCTGCCGACATGATGCGACCTGCCGGTTGAACCTCAGTACAGTTACAGATAGTCCGCGGATGTAAATGCTCTTTAGCGCGTCATTGGCATCTGCGGCGACGCAAGCTTACACGCTCATCTGTCTATCTTTACCGCTAATGATAGCGTTTATATACGAACACGGTATAATTGATTTCGCGGCTGCAGAACTACTCTTTAGTTCTGTTATAGTCTTTAGTCTCCACTATACTCTCTCCATTCTGGGAGAAGGTCACGTACATATCGGTAAAACTAAAATAGCTTATCTAGATTGAAGAGGACACTTTTTATGCTTAGAATACTCTTCGGAAACTCGTTACGGTTATAAGTACTGTAATTAAAACGTGATCGGATTTGCAACGACGCCGACGATCGACTGATCTATCACTCTTACCGTTAATTGCGTCGGATTTGTGATCCGCTACCCTAGAGACAATTGATCTCTCTACTGGATATAAAGCAATACAAATTGATTTACCATAACTTTGGGCAGAATTAACGTATCGGCATGTTTTTTTTTTTCTAATGTAGGTAATGATAGTTGAACTAATATAGACATGCTAAGATTTGAATTTGCGAAATTCCGTCACTCGTGTTAAAAATTATTTGTTAAAAATTATTTAACTTAAAAACATTTTTTTATTAAAGTCTGAGGATAATTTATTGGTCCTTGTTTTTGACACACATTTTTATGGATTTTTTATATCGGGGTCTCCTTACTTCTTGGATTCTATAGCTGCTCATTATTTTAGGCCTTCTTTTTGAATCTATATTTGGCTCTACCTTAATTGAGTCTTACTTTTTGGGCTACATTTGGGCCTTCGTTTTTGTCTGATATTTGGGTGCTGTTTTATTTGCCTTCATTTTTGAGTCATATTGTTAGTTTTATTTGGGCCTTAGATTTGGTCCCATATTTTTAAATATCACATTTGGTACTTTCATCTTGGCCTGAGATTTTTAGCCTCATTTTTGAATCCTCTATAATTCGGTTTTATATTACTGGGATTCATATATTTGATCCTTTTTTTAAGTCGCACGTTTTGGGAATTATATATGGCACTTTTATCTGGGCCTGACATATTTTATCCTCATTTGTGGATCTTACATGAATCGGTTTATTACTGGACTTTTTGGCTCTAATTCATTAGACATTACTTTTTTGATCTTATTTTTTGGTCCAATATTTGGATCTCAGTCTTACTTATCTATCCTGCATAGAGTCATTACGCGTCAATTTATGGCGTTGGATACTTAAATAAATAGGAATTGCCAGGCATTTATCTGGCAACAGTATATCAGAATCGAGACTTCAACTATTACATAAAAGTACCATATTGTATGCCATATAAAGAAAACGTCGGGAACAATAGTACCGCCTTTGGCTCGTTCATCAGAAAGCAGAGAAGTCATCTCGCCATCTTTGGCACGGTAGACGCAGAGAGCATAAAACATAAGATTCATGACTATTGACCACTCCTATGCGTAAAGACGAACCCACTTTGGACCACTGACCGACGTAGAATGGGAAAAAAAATATTTTTTCTTTTACAGATTTAGATTTGTTAAGGATTTAGATTTGTTTGAAAGCATTTTCTACCCTCAAATATTGACTTCCTCATTTTACTCGACAAATATTTTAAATAAATATTTTCTCGCTCTGTACTCATAATCATTTTTTACATAGTATTATGGGTATAGAACGAAAAGTTGCCTAGTTTTAGTACTCTTTTTTTAAATCTTTCTATATTATAAAAAAAATGTTTGAAAGTAACATTTATTTTTTCCAACCTATGTAAGCCCCTTCCCTTCAAACAAATTGCTTTCCCCTTTCCAAACAAGACCTCCCCTCCCCTTACAACCAAATCGTCTTCCTCTTTCCAACCAAAATTCTCCTCCCTTTTATATCCAACCTCTCTTTCCTTCCACATAAGACCCCCTCCCTTTTCGACCAAAACTCATTCTCCCCATCCAACCAGAAATTCCCTCCCCTTTACTTCTTGCGATCAAAACTTCTCTTTTCCTTTTAAATTAAGCCCCCCACCCTTTCAAACCAAAGTTTCTACCTCCTCTTCCAATAAAATCTACCTCCCATTTCCAAACAAAACTCATGTTCCCCTTTCAATTAAAACCCCCCTCCTTTTTATATCCAACCGCTCACTCCTTCCACATAAAACCCCCTCCATTTTCGACCAAATCTCATTCTCCCCTTCCAACCAGAAATTCCCTCCCCTTTCAAACCAAAAAGCTTTTTCATTCTTGCGATCAAAACTTCTCTTTTCCTTTTCAATCAAGTCCTCCCGCCCTTTCAAACCAAAGTTTATACACCCTCATTCATAAAAGCCCCCTTCACTTCCCGACCAAAACTCATATTGCACTTACCACCCACTCGCCTCTTACGAACTAGAAAACCCCTCCTCTTTCCAAAAAAAACTCATGTTCCCCTTTCAATTAAACCCCCTCCTTTTTTTTTTTCAACTAAACTACATTTTCTCCTTTTGAACCAAACCTCCTATTTCCTCTTCCTACCAAAACCCCTCTCCCCTTTAAAATTTAGACCCGTTTCCCTTTCTAATCAAACTTTCTCTGCCCTCTTCCAACCAATACTTCACTTTCCCTTCCCAAATATTATAAAACGCTCCTCTCCTTTAAAACAAAACCGTCTCTTCCTGTTACCAAAAAAAATTCTCCTTCCCCTTGCAATAAAAATTCCTCTTATCTTTTCCAACAAAATCAACAACCCCTATTCAACAAAAACTCCCACCCCACTTTCAAACAAAACTGTTATTTCCTTTGCCAAAAAAAAATTCCCTCCTCTTGCAAACTAAAAATCCCTTTCAACCAAAAGCCGCTCCTTTATTTACAATCAAAATACCTATTACTTTGGCCAACCGAAAGTGCCCTCCTTTTTAAAATTATAAATCCCCTCCCCTTTCTAGCATAAACTTCCCTTCTCCTTTCCAACTAAAACCTTCTCTCCTCTGTAACCAAAACCTCCTTTCTCTTTCCAAAAAAAGTTCCCTTTCCCCTTCCAACCAAAACTCTCCTTTTCAACAAAAAAAAAAAACGTATAGATGAGAATAGGCGAAAGATAGAAAGGAATAGTGAATTATTATAGGGATTGAAAGAGATAAGAGTGAATTGAAATTGATAAGGAGATAGACAGGAATGGACAAGAATAGGCGAGAGATAAGAAGGAATAAAGAAGTGAGGATTGAAAGAGATAGGAGCAAACAGTGATTTTTGCAAGAAGACAGAAAGAGACAGACAGGAATAGTCGATAGATAGAAAAGGATAATAAAGTGAGGATTGAAAGAAATATGAGCGATTTCGCTTAGTAAAGAGGTGGCAAGAGATAGACCCCAATAGGCGAGAGATAGATAGAAATAGAGAATTGCTAATTAAAACAGGTGGGCGTAGATGTGGATTGAAATGAAGATAGAAAGGAATAGACAAGAATAAGAAAGGTATAGGTTAGGTACTAGCTAACTGTGATTGACAAAGAGATAGAAAAAGATAGAAAGATGAGGATTGAAAAAGATAGTAACAAACGGTTATAGACATGGAGATAGAAAGAGATAGAATGGGATAGAGAAGAAGAGATTTAATAAATAGGCGTGGATGTGGATTAATGTGGAGATAGAAAGAGATACGCTGGGAAAGGCAAAAAATAGATAGGGATAAACAATCTTTATCCGTTTTTATCTTAGAGATAGAAGGTGATAGAAAGGGGTAGGATTTCTATCTCTTCACTTCCAGCAGAAATGTGTTAAGTTTCAGTTTTTGTCAAGCTGAACAAGTGTCGCATGTAAAGTTTTTGCAGGGTTGGGTTGTGACAATGATATATTATTAAAAGTTTTTAGGCAAATCGAAAAGGCTTGTCGCTTATACTAGACAAGTAAGCGTACGCTTGCTTGTCTATATTATAATAGTAAATGCAAACACCTCAGGATGCAGCTCGCGCACGCGCTCGTAAATGCAAACTGGAACGAGTATCATACCTTTTCCCAGCCTCCTTAAGAAGCTTGGGTTATGGCTCCAAGCCTTTATTATTCAGATGCCGGCAGCAAAACGATGTAACAACCCAGCTTGAAAATAGGTTTGTTGCTCGAAATTGTGAAATAATAAGAGTAAGAACTTTTATTAGTTCGGAACAGTAATTGGTTGCGATACAAATTAGTAATGCTGTTGGAAGTACGAGTAGGTAAATAGACAGTGACTCTATTTTTATTCTTTTCCAAACTTAAGGAGTGAAATTGATTAATACAATTTTCTTAATTTTATTCCTGTTTATTTTAATCAATCATTTTCTATCTATAATATTTTTCAAAAATTTCTTAGAGTTTAAAGACTTTTTTTCCACCACTTTACGTCTTTTAAGAATTTTATCACTTTTTAAGATTTTCAAACATTTAAAGAATTTGAGATTTTTAAAAGTTACAGGCTTTTTAAAACTTTTATGACTTTTATGACTCACTGATTTTAAGACTTTTATGAATTTACTTTAGACTTTCAAGAGTACTATGTTTTTTAAAAAACCTAGTACTTCTTTTAAGAGACAAGATTTTTAAGACGCTTAATAGTTATTAAGATGCTTTTAATAGCTATTCTAATGCTTTTTACAACCTTTGAACTTTTTAAAGGCATCCGGTAATTACTACAAGAGCAAATTTAGTTTCCCTAACTTTACGCTCGTAATAATAAATATTTTTTGCTAAAACTAGGACGCTTACCTCAGTCTGAACGATACGGAGGTAAGTGGCCAAGTTTTAGCAAAAAATATTTATTAATACGAGCGTAAAGTCAGGGAAACTAAATTGCTTTTATGATAGAGTATTGCATGCCCTTAAAAAAACAATTTTAAGAAATTGAAGAATTTCACGATTTTTTAAGACTTTTAAAGAATTTAAAGAATTGTAAGATTTTTAAGTTAAAACTTTTAGGACCTATAAGGTTTTTTACGACTTAAATTGTAAGACTCAAGTTTTTTTTTAGAATTTATATATATTTTAATACAACGTATTATTTATTTGATCCCTACCATACTGGCATTTTTTCCCCTGCAATGCCATTTATTGAAATATCTCAATAAAAAAACAACTTGTCAAAAAAATAGCTATTAAATATGTTTAAATAACTTACGATTCGTTAAAATGGTTAAAATGTCTTGAAATTTTGAAAATCTTAAAACTTCTTATATTTCTTTAAAAATTCCTTAAAATTACTTTAAATCATTTAAATTATTTTGAAATACTTTTAAAAATATCTTGAAATTTTACAAAAATCCGAAAACTCTTTTGAAAACTATTTCTTACCTATTTTTATTTCAAAAATCCAGTACCCAGCTTTGTTTAATTGGTCAACGGGTTAAAAAATTGAAAATTTGGTGTGAACTACGGCAAAAAAACCTTAAAAATTTCATTCCAGTTGAAAAATATCTAAAAAGAATAAAAAAATTTCTGTTTAATCGGAGCTTTATGATAAAACTATCTAAATTTTGGAGACAGATTGCAACACATCATTCTGATTCAGAAATACGACTACTGAATCCGCATTCTTAAAAAAAATCTAATTTAATAATTTTAAAGTATTGAAGTGCTTTCGCACAGAATAGAAAACGATAGAAACGGTTTGCTCTTAAAAGCCTCAACCTTATTTCGATTTTAACAAAAGATTTAACCTAAAGTAAAAGGTCTGCGGTCGAGGGAAATTGGCTCAATATCCTTCACAAACGGTGAAAGTATTCATCACTCCTGTGGATAAAAAGCAACAGTATTTTACGCGGTATGCACACTGCAGAGCTCTCAAGGTCGTAACGTTTACGAGTTTACCGAGCGTAGATATCTAGCAGCATGTAATTACGTTTCTACAGTACATTTCACCAGTTATACGAGGAATTACATTGTAGTGAATTTTCGAGCTTGGGGTTATTCTCTAGAGAATCATTATTATTTATTCAATTAAGGTTTTTTCCTCCCTGGGAAGAGTTGTGATCTATCGAAGGCAACAATAAAATTTGCAGCAACTCCAGCCAGCCTTGAAAAGTAGGAGTTCTGCTTGTTTATCCCGATTAGCATCATACGCTATTTATTATTATTACTCTCACATATTTCTTAGAGAAGATTGACTGACATTTTAATCCCGGCACAAGGAACCACCCATCCGAGTAGTAAACATACTCAAAGCCACTTAACCTTGAAGATCGTTGAAGAAGACTCACTGCTTGTCAGACCAATCTCGTTTTCATAATTAGATGTACGGGTGGAGCGTTCCGCTTAGTGTAAATATGATTAATGTTTTTATAAAAACATTTATAATTTTTCACCCTAAATAAGGTAATATATGTATAAATACATATATTACCTTATTTAGGGTGAAAAATTATAGAAAACACTTCTCTAGTATTTATCCTATCATACTAGACAATTAAGCAAGTCTTTTTGTTTTTCCTAAAATATTTTTATAATATTTCAGTGTCAGCTCAAACCTGCACAAATTAAACACGCAACACGTTAAACACTATTTTTCTTGGAAAAACTGATACTCAAAAAAATTTCTATTGGAAGTAAAGAGGTAGAAATCCTATCCCTTTCTATCCCCTTCTATGTCTAAGATAGAAAAGGATAATGATTGTTTATCAAATTTTATCTCTTGTCTATCCCCGTCTGTCTTTTTCTATCTCCATATTAATCCACATCCATGACTGTCTCTTTTAATCTCCTCTTTTTTATCCCTTTCTATCTCTTGCATATCCACATCTATCTCTTACTATCTCCATCTCAATCCACATCCATGCCTATCTCTTTCAATCCGCTTCTCTCTATCTCTCGCCTAATGCAGTCTATCTCTTTCAATCTCTAGTTCTCTACTCCTTACTGTATCTCGCCTATTCTTGCCTGTCCCCTTCTATGTCCTTGTCATTCTCAACTAGCTTTTATCCCTTTCTATCTCCATCTCAATCTACATCCACGATATTAAAAGAGATAATTCTCTTAATCTTCTCTTTTCTATCTCTTTCTATCTGTTGCCTATCCCCACCCATCTCTTTATATCTCTATCTCAATCCACATCTCAGCATCTCTTTCAATCCCAACTTCACTATCTCTCTTTCAATCTCTTGTCAATCCTCGTTTATCACTTTCAATCTCCTTGTCAATCACAGTTAGCTCCTATCTCTTTCAATCCCCACTTCTCTATTCCTTCCTATCTCTCGTTTATTGTAGTCTATCTCTTTCTATCTCTTTATTAATAAAAATCGCTTTTATCTCTTTTCATTCTCACTTCTATATCCCCTTCCATCTCCCGTCTATTCCTGTCAGTCTCTTTCTATCGCCCTGTCAATCATCTTTTGCTTCTGTCTCTTTCAATAAAGTTTACTTTAATTTGACGAAATTTAATGGAACTCAACTAATTAAAATAAATAATTGGAATTCCATATTATTCTAAACAATTTAATGGACTTCAAAAGAATTTAATGGAATTCATTGAATTTAAATGTAATTCCAAAAAAATTAATAGAATTCAATAGAATTATAAAAAATGAAATAAATAAAGGATAAATTTAAAAGAATAGAAAATAATTCAAGGAATTCAATGGAATGCAATGATTTTTTATGGAATAAAAAAATTTCATAGAATTCAATCTAAATCCATATCCAATTAAATTTAATTAAATAAAATTCAATAGGATTTCAAAAGAATGAATGAAAATTTTTTTAATTCAATCGAATTCTAGAGAAGTCAATAGAATTCTACAGAATTCAACGGAATTCAATAAAAGTACAAAAAAATTCCGTTCAAATGAATTCAAGGGTATTAGATGAATTTCAACTGAATAATCGAATTCACGGAATTCATTGGAGTTCAATGGAATTTAATAGATTTCCAAAATAAATCAATTAAATTTAAGAAAATCCATGGGATTTGAATAAAATGAGACTTCTCTAGAATTTGAAAGATTCAATTCTATGGAACCATAGAATTATTGAATAATTTGCATAGAATTCAATAGAATACAATAAAATTAAATAGAATTTAGTGGAATTGAATGGAATTCAATTTATTTCCAAAAATAATTCAATTAATACCAAAATATTCAATATAATTCTATAAAATATAACGGAATTTTGGAGAAGACAATAGAATTATGCATTTATTTTCCACACAGTTCAACGGAATACAATAGAACTGACAGCAATTTAATATATTTCAAAGGAATTTAATGGAATTTAATAGAGTTTCAAAAAAATTCAATTAGACTCAAACAAGTTCACGAGAATTCAATAGAATTCAATAAAATTGGATATAATTCTAAAGAACTTCGTAGATTCAATAGAATTCTAAAAAAATGGAAGAAATCAAGGATAAATTGGAAAGAATTAAAAATACTTTAAGATTGAGGTGGAAAGCAATAAGTTTCTATGGAATTCAAAAATTTTTTATGGAATTCCATGTGATTCCATAATTAATTCAGTAGAATTTAATAAAATTCAATAACATTTCAAGAAAATTGAATTAAATTCTTTCGAAATTCAAGGGAATTCAGCAGTTTTCGTAATTATAATCATAATCTTGATTTAAATCATCAAAATTTCTTTATTAAACGTGTTTATTTTCTTTTCTATTGCAGTGAAGAGCAAAGTCAAATGTTCGGAAGAGTGGATGGAAGTAGACATCATCAGAAGCAATCCAGAGTCAAACATATATCTTCATCAACTGAAGAATTATCCAGGTATATTCTTAATAAGATTCTCATTTTACAAAATTATCATTTAAACGCTTGCGGTTAGGAGATTCACATTCAATATTACGTAATTGTCTTTCCTCATATTTTTAACATTATCATTTCCGCATATAACAGACCGTAGGATTCCATTTAAAAGTCGATTTGTCAGGACGTTTTTACTGAAATTATGAAACCTATGTTTAGCATTTTGAATTTTTTATTACCATTCCTTTTACACACGTGTGGAATGAATGTTCAATTCTTCAGCTTCGAGTTTCAGAAGAAAAAAAATTCTACTTAACCTTGGGAGTGTGGAAAAAAAATTAACGGTTGTTGTGTTCCTCGCTGAAAAGTGGTATCACAACTTTTCAAAAGTAGTCAGTATCACCACTTTTCAGCGAAAAGCACAACTATACCGTTAATTGTAAATTTTTTCAGAAGACCCAAGATTTATAGATCATGTCATGTCAATTCTAGTAATTTTGTTTGAAGTATCATATTTGTTTTTTGTTTGATAGAAGTTTAAAGTTTTCCAGACTTTGTATTTTTTAATCCTATAATAAAAGAATAATTACATTTCTAAATAATACATTCTCTCTGATGAGAATGTAAAAATGACAGTGTGCAATGAAAGATTTCTATCTTCATAATTTCTACTGATACATTATTACATTGAATCCCGATCTAACCGGGAGCACAAAGCACAACTACTATAAGTAGTTGTGCGAAGCACGACGATCAAATATTTTGGAGCTCAAAGCACACGATAAGCAAAATATTTCAGAGTTCAAAGCACGAAGACTAAATACTACGAAGCGCAAAGCGTCACGATAAAATACACTAGAGCGCGAAGCACGACAATCAAATATTTCGGAGCCCAAAGCGCGACACCCAAATATTTCAGAGCGCAAAGCACGACACGACGACTAAAATACTTTTATTAAGAGCTCAAAGCGTCACGGTTAAATACTTCAGAACGCGAAGCTCGACGATCAAATATTTCCGAGCGCGCGCGACGATCAAATATTTCGGAGCGCGAAGAACGACGACTAAAATACTTTGGAGCGCAATGAACGACGATCAAATATTTCGGAGCGCAAAGCACGACGACGACGATCCTAAATATATACACTGCGAAAATACTCTTCATTTACTACTATAGTAGTAAATCAATAGTAACTCAATGGTGATTCAAGGGTACTTAGTATAGTATCTATATTAATAGTATTTTAATAATATACCAAGAGTACTTTTTTGTGATACTTATAGCTCAAAGCGTCATGATTAAATACTTCAGAACGCGAAGTACGACGATCAAATATTTCGGAGCTCAAAGCGCGAGACGACTAAATATTTTGGAGCACAAAGCGCGACGTTTAAATACTCCGAAGCGCGAAGCGTAAAAACAAAAAATATTTCAGAGCGCAAAGTACGAGACGAATAAATACTTTGGAGTGCAAAATGCACGACACAATCGAATATTTCGAAGCGCAAAGCACGACATTTAAATACTTCGGAACGCTAAGCGTAACAACCAAAAATATTTCAGAGCGCAAAGCACGACGACTAAATACTTTTGAGCGCAAAGCGTGACGAACAAATATTTTGGAGTACAAAGCACGAAGTTTAAATACTTCGGAGCACGAAGCGTGACAACCAAATATTCAGAGCGTAAAGCTCCACGACAGCTAAATACTTTGGAGCTCAATGCATGACGATCAAATATTTACAGAACGCGAAGCGCGCAAGGACCAAATCTTTCAGACCAAGCAGCACGAACGACCGAATCGCGCGCACAAGGAGCGTTCAAATTTGTGAGCGGAGCGAACCGCACACTAAGCGCGCGATGAGAATTAAAACAGGAATAATGAAACTTTAATAATATTGCTGGGGCTCAGAATGTTTAAGCCATCATTGAGGATGCCTCAAGCCATTAATAAAATTCTTTAAGACTCGCTAATTCTAATAATTACGGTGCATCCAGGCTCATTATTATCCTGGCGGCCAAGGCGGCTAGCCTCTGGTCTTAATGACACCTACTTTCCATGTTCCACTTGCGATGGGTTACCGTGTCAGCAAACCGCAATTTGCTTGCAAAATCTTTTTTTTTTTAGTTTGAATGCATCATCACTTTTTCATAAAAACGGACCCTACGCCAGTGAGGTATTAATTTCCTTGGCGGATGGTACCTTCTTGCTGTAAATCCACAACTTATGAGCGCACCTGTTCATACAAGTTCATGATCATCAGAATGTTATCAGAATGTTATCTACTTCAACTATCGTGAAGGTTAAGCAGACTAGAATTCCTTTGAATTATATTGAATTGAATCGAATTCTTTTGAAATTTTATTAATTTCTCTTTAATTTAATAAAATTCGGTATAAAAATTGTTGAAATTCTCAGAAATTTTATTGAATTACATTGAAATCTATTGCTTTTCATTATATTTTGGGCCGTATATTTTCTGAAATTTTTTGGGACTTAAAATAAATCTTAAGGACATAATACTTGACGTCTTCCAGGCGCATGCCGCTTACTTTGTATAATTTGTTTTCTTCTTCTTTTCACAGATGAAGGATGCAAGCCTCAATTAAAGGATGGAGTAGCAACGTTTAGGCTATCAATTCTGGACCGCGATTTGTCTCGCTGCGGCATCACCCGAGTTGTAAATAAATTAACGGTATGACCAAGAAAATAAAGTTCGATACTGCTAAATATCTTGCAATCCAATTTGGAATAGACTAGGAGAGACCGGCGCTATTCGGGACACTTTTTTAATTATTTAATATTACTAATACACCAAAACGACCAAATAATTCAGAACGCAAAGAGCGACAATAAAATACTTGATTGTCACTGATTAATAGTTTTTTTTTTTTAAATTATACAGTTGCCCGTGTACCGGGATAATTAGGAACAGGCAGTGAGGCAATTCGGGACACGTCGCGAAAAAGCAAGTAAAAATTCTAGAAATATTTGGGAATATTATTTTAAAGCGTTTTAATTGTTCAAGATATTTACTTTGAATTAACGCAGTTTACATTTATAAAATAATTATATATTAAACATAATAATCGTCGTAGCTCGAGTCAATCGTGTCCTATTGACATTTTCTTAATCGCCCTCTACGCGATGGCTGCCGCCTTATAGGATTTTCAGTTTTCTTCACAGTTTTTTGATTTGATGTGCCTTTTTATTTTTTTGCGCTGAGCCAATACTTGTTCCCGAATTGACCCGGTCATGTGCGTCCCGAAATTCCCCGACGCAATTTTCTAACATTTATGCTTTATACCAATCAAACCCATGAATGTGGATTTTATTAATACTATGAATTAAATTCCTTACCCAAAACGAAACGAAAAAACTTACTTTGTGGTGTTTTGATCACCTTTTTGCGTTCGGAAATCAAAAAGTTCCGAGAAAACAGAAAACAAAAAACAAAAACTTTCAATGCTGAAAAAAAAAAAATTGTGTGCACACACTGGCACCGCAATGAAATTGATACGTCAGTCAAACCAGTCAGTCAAACTCTGTTGAAACAAAGGTAACATAGAGAGCCAACCTACATTATGTTCACTGGAAATTTTTACGCATTGATTCTAAGTTATTCACACTGTCCCGGATAGCCCCGCGTCCCGAATAGCCCCGGTTTTCCGTATCCAATGTACACATAGTAATTCAGGGTTGCTACACAAGTCTGTTTTCAAAATTTTATTTTCCTTTTTCCAGGTATCCTAGTTACAATTTTAAAAAAATCCGTCAACTTTTTAAAAAATTCAGTTAATTAAGTTTAATTTAATTTTGACACATTCCACTGCTATTATAATGGCTTTTTAGCAATAAATCATTGAATTATAAACAATTATCATTAATATTTCTATAATTATGAAAATGTATAATTAATAATTATAATCATTATTTTTATTATTACTAGCGATTATGACCCGTGTGCTCAGCGCGTAATTAATTTCTCGTTTTTGCTCCCCTTTTGCTAAAAACATTCAGAGGATTCTAAACAATATCTAATCAAAAGATCTTTAAATTTTTTAAGGAAATATGGACAAATACCTTCAAATTATTTTAAATTCTATGAAATCACATGAAATTCCTTAAAATTTCTGAAAATCCCAATAAAATTCGTAAAACTTTTTGAATTCCCAAAATTATCCAAAATCTCATTAAATCTCTTAAAATAACCTAAAAATTCAATAAAATTTCGTAAAATCTCTAGAAATCCGTTAGAATTAGTTAACATTCCTTAACATTCGTTGAAATCTCTTTAAATTCCTAGAAATCTCTTAAAAAACATATCATAATTTCGCAACAACATTTAAAAGTCTGCAAACGTTTCAAAATTTTGAATATAATTTGAAAATAAAAAATGTTTTTGGATTTTTTTAAAATTTGTTAAATCTCTCGAAATGTACTCAAGTTTATTGAAATCCTTTGAAACCATGTGAAATCTGTGAAAATTCTTTGAGATCACTTAAAAACTCTTGTAATTTTTTGAGATCTCTTTAAATCTCTAGTTATTAAAAAATATTAACAAAAAATCATAAAATGTAAGTTTAATAATAAATTTTCTTAAAATTTTTAAAGTTTAAGCATTAAAGTAGCCCGGGCTTGGCCAAGATCAGAGAATCTGGCCCCGATCATCGATCTGGTCCAGGTTTGAAAATTTCTACACTTGATCAACAATATCACAGTTTTATTATATTATTTTAAGGAAGGAATAGTAATGTAAGATTGGTATTAATGAGATTTTACTACAATATCGTTGCTCCGTGAAAGTCTAATTATATTAAAATATTTTTATTGAAAATAGAAATTCCGATCAGGGCCTTGTCAGAGCCCCATTTTAAATAGGGCTTATTGGCGAAATTTTTTCACGGATTGTAGCAACCCTGAATACAATATATGGATGATTCTTCATACAAAGGGCGCTTTTGGAAAAAAAAGTAAATTAAAAAAAAATGCCCAAATCACTGTTTTTTGCAATTATTAAACGTGATGCAATATCTATTCTCGGGTAACAATGGTTCATTTTTCCAAAGAATAACAAAATATTGTAGAATTTCAACCAATTAGAATTAAGAAGATTAGTAATTGTTACCTGGTACAAGAAAAAGCAAAAACAAAACTTTACTTTTTTATAATGAAAAAAAAAATTTTTTTCAAATTTATCCAGTTTTATTTCATTCGGTTTGTTTCGTAAATAATTATTTTGATCAAAATAAAAGTCACATTAAAATCATTGAAACGTAAGAGAAGCAAATATGTCGCTTACAACTAAATAACAAACAATAAAAAAATATTAAACGAATTATCATTTGGAATACACTGGCGCATACACTCACTTCTCGAACTAAGTTTCCGATCTAGTCGGTAAGGTTTGTGTAAATGGTATAATTAATACATCTTCCTCAAAGTATTCATGACGCTATCTATACCTACTTTATCGACTGTGCATAGATCGGAAGCTTAGGTCGAGAAGTGAGTGTATACCAGTGTACGTCAAATGATAATTCTATTAAACGGAAATACTGACTCACGATAATTATGGCCGTTTTTTCGGGTATATAATGATATTTTATTCTGACTTAAGATCAAATAATCTAAATTTTCCTTTGAAACACATTTTAAGATATTAAAATGAAGATGTTTACGAATTTTTATAATGTATCTATTTATAGTTTTATTAATATATCCTTTGGACACAAAATTGCCCTGCTGTGTTCAGAGAATCCCCCATATTTCACGCAAAACAATTCAGGCTCTGCCCAGTGCCCACTTAAGTTTACTGTTTACTGTTTTCTGTTTTCTGAGCTTGGAATGTAATGCGATAACGCGTGAGAGAAAATCATTTTAATCAAGCTTGGGAATGATGATGCAGGGTCAAAAGGTGTACTATCACCAGATAGTTGTGGAGGAGCCAGCAGATTCAAGTAAGCACACCTTCACGGTGAAGTGTGTCATCACCGAAGTCATCGTCCAGCCTGGAATCACCATTGGCAATTACACATTTATTCCATCCAATCACACGGTTGTCCGACGCAATGTACTTCCAGCTGGATTTCAGGAGGAGGAGTGAGTACATTAACTATCAGTCAATCATTGCTTTAAAAGGATGAAGATTTTCTTCCTTCTCCCACGATGAAATAATCTTCTGCTCCTGAAAAGGAAGTGCCGTTGCAACTTGAAAACAGTATCTTGAATTCGTATCTTTTACTACATCAGCTGATTCGTTTGTTGTTTACTTTCTATGTAGGGAAATCCATTGATGCGAGATAATGCATGTCCCTTCGCGGCTGTAACTGCGGCTGTTTTATGGTGAAAAAAGTTTCTTCTTTTCTTCATTGTTTTTAAATTCAAATTTATTTCTGACTAGGGGACGTCCACATATTTTGAGAAACACTATGATTTAAAAATTCACTTGCATAAATTTCCCTATCTCCTTTTATCCATCATACTATCTGTTTCCAAAAATTCAATCTCTTTCCATGTATTTTTTCTATTTATTTCTACCTCTTAATATATTTCTTCCAACAAAACTTTATTATCTGTCTATCCTTTTTACATTCTCATCAGAGAAGGTATTAGATTTGTGTAAAATTTGACCCCCCCAGTTTTTGTCAAATGTCTACGTTTTGGGACCCCCTGAACCCGAAAAACATGTTTTTACGAATGTGTCTGTCTCTCTGTCTGTCTGTCTGTGTGTCTGTGAGTCTGTAGATTTTTAGTTTGTGAGCACGATAACTTTCGAAAGAATTGACCGATTTGATTGGCCTTTGGTATACTCTTTTAGTATCCTAAAATGAAGGTCAAGTTCTTTGGCCAGCCATTTTGGATAAAAATTCAAAAAGTTGGACCATTTTGAAAATTTATGAAATCACTTTTTTTTTTAATTTAAAAATTTTATGCACGGATTTTCGTAGTACTCAAAAAGTCGAAC
>CAJFCP010025128.1:44109-60166 GCA_904066005.1 Synergus itoensis
TCCTGGTCTATCGAATGGTTATAACCATTTTTTAAAAAATTGAAAAAATTCGAAAAATTCCCCCTCCCCTATCTCGGTCAATTTTTATCCAATCGAAAAAATTTTTTTCCTCTAAAGTTGTACCTAGTAGGGCTATACTTTACCCAAGTTTGAGTTCGATCAGACAAAGTAAAATTCTGAGGATGGTACACTTGAGGAATAATGCCCCATATATGGGCCATTCCATAGAAAATTTACAATCAAAAATTTTTTTCGTGCGAAATATTTTTTTGCGTTATTTGATAGAAAATATTGTACACGTATTTTTTTATTTCGACATGATATTTAGAATTTCCGAGTTGTGAATTTTAAAACTTTTAACGCTCGAAAAATGTACCTCTAAATATTTGCATATACGAAAAAAAGTATTCTATTAAAAAAATAAGTGGCTGAAGTAAAATTTAGGATTTTCTCTCGACTTTTCAATAAGCATTACAAGAAATTCATTCGACCAATTGTTTATAAAAATATGGCCTATTTTTATAAACAAATACGGGGCAATACGAACATCGAACACGATAGCGCGTGGTCTGAGCGCAAGAGCTAAAGTTCAAGAATTTATTTCAGGTACAATTCTCAACGGTCCATTCCCAAATTTTTGGAGTAGTGACTAAAGTGGCTGAAGTACGTTTTTCAATAAAAAAAAAAGAAGAAAAATTAGTCCCAAAGTTAAAAAAAAAGATTTGTTTATAAAAATAGGCCATATTTTTATAAACAATTGGTCGAATGAATTTCTTGTAATGCTTATTGAAAAGCTGAGAGAAAATCCTAAATTTTACTGCAGCCACTTATTTTGTTAATAGAATACTTTTTTTCGTATACGCACATATTTAGAGGTACATTTTTCGAGCGTTAAAAGTTTGAAAATTCACAACTCGGAAATTTTAAATATCATGTCGAAATAAAAAAATACGTGTACAATATTTTCGCCCAAAAAACACAAAAAAAAATTTTTGATTGCAAATTTTGTATGGAATGGCCCATATACTTGTTTATCCCTTTCTATCACCATTTAAATTCACATCTACGCCTACCACTTTCAATTTGCATTTCTCTATCTCTATCTATCTCTCGCCTATTCAATTCTACCTCTTTCTATCTCCATCTGAATTAAAATTGCTCCCATCTCTTTCAATCCTCTCTTCTTTTATCCCTTTCTATGTCTCACTTATTCCTGCCTATCTCTTTCTATCTCGTTGTCAATCACAATTTCGCTCCTACTTCTTTATTATTTTCTATTCCTCTCTATTTCCTTATTCATTTCAATTCATTCCTATCTCTTACAATTCCCACTCATTTATACCTTTCTATCTCTAACCTAGTCCGATCTATCTCTTTCTATCTCCTTTTCCATGTCAATTCGCTCCTATCTCTTTCAATCTCCACTTCTCTGTCTCGTTCTATCTCCTTGTCAATCACAGTTCGTTCCTATCTCTTTCTGAATTAAAATTGCTCCTGTTAATTTCAATTCTCACTTCTCTATCCTTTTCTATCTCTCGCTTCTTGTCTATCTCTTTCTATCTCCTTATCAATTTCAATTCACTCCTATCTCTTTCAATCCCTATACTTCTCTATTCCTTCCTATCTTTCGCCTATTCTCGTCTATACCTTTCTATCACCTTGTAAATCAATATCGCTCTTATCTCCTTCAACCCTCACTTCTGTATTCCTTTCTATCTTTCGTCTATTCTCGTCGATACCTTTCTATCGCCTTGTCAGACAAAATCCTCCTTATCTCTTTTAATCCTAACTTCTACATCCCTTTCTATCCCTTGCCTACACTCGTCTATCTTTTTCTATCACTTTGTTAATCTTAATTCGCTTCTATTTCTTTTAATCCCTACCTTTCTATCCCTTTCAATCTCTCGCTTATGTGTCAGTTGTGGAAACTAGTTAGTCTGAGGTTTATAGCCATAGTGTTATTTTTTGCGTATTACGTTTTCAGAATGAGTGACTTGAGCATTGGAAAAAATAGCTATTTACTTGACAAGTGTGGAAAGTAGGCAATTCCTGAGGAGTGTGAGGTTGGCATCACGAGCCGAAGGCGAGTGACGCCATCACACGACCGGTGATGACATGTTGTTCTCAACATGTCAAGTACAATATTTTTCACAGCGAGTCTATAAGGCAAGTTCGATTTTCGGAGTTAGGTTCTCAATAAAATTTTTAAAAATATGGTTTTAATATTATAGTTTTAAAAAGAAATGATGGATGAATGATTTTATAGTTTAGAATGTTTAGGTTGTAGTTTTACTTGTGCTTTACTTGTGACAGAGTGAGGTTAGAAAACCACGATCAATGTATATAAGTAGAATTTTCTACACGTCTCTTGACATTATTCCTTTGGCTACTTTACAACCACTAGAGGTGTAAAGCGGCTACTTTACAAACTCTAGAGATGTAAAGTGAGAAGCTCAGAAATCTACTTTCCACAGTCTACGAAGGCACGGAAAATCGAACTTTCCGCAGACGAGATGTGAAAAAGGTATTTCCCATATGTTTTAAAGACAAAGTCATTACATCCTTTCAAAATAGCAAACACAAGTCTGTTGAGCAAAGGTATTTTTCTGACTTTTATTGAAAGCCCTACAATAACTAGTGACATATATATAGCTATATATACTTTGTTGAAAACTAAAATTTTTCCCTTGGGTTCGACGGAAGAATATCATCAAAAAGTTTTACTTTATACAAGGCGGAACAATTTCTCACACGACTTTTGTCGTTTTTGTTGCTCTTCAGGAAATTTACGGCACTTTGAAAAACCTCAAACAATGTAAAATAAAAAACTGTATTAAAATATCTTGTTTTGTTTAAAAATACCAAACGATTAATTTTCCAAGTACATTTATGGACACCCTGTATTAAATAGTTCTGTGTCCATATTGGATCCTATGTCCATTTTGGATTCTGTGAATATTTAACGTCCTATGTCCATATTGGGCCCTATGTCATGTTTGGGTGCTATGTCCATATTGGGTCCTATGTCATGTACTTATTAGGTGCTCTCCCATTTGTGGACCCTACATCCATATTGGATACTATGTCACTTTTGAATTCTATGTCCATATAGAATCTTATGTCCATATATTATACCCTGGGACTCTATTGGGCCCTATACCAGTTTTGTGACCAGTGTCCATATTGAGTCATAAGTCTATTTTGAATTCTATAATATATCCCTATTGTGTCCAGGTTCCTTATTGGTTTCCAAGCACATATTGGGTGCTCTTCCATGTATGAACCTTGGATATATTGGATCTTGTATATGTATATATTATATATCCTTATATATATATATTGGATCTTGTCAGTTTTAAGTCCTATGTCCATATTGGGACCATATTGAGTTCTATGACATTTTTGATCCTATGTCCAATACATATTGGGTGCTGTGTCCATATTGGGTATTACATCATTTTTGGGTCCTGTATACATAATGTGTCCTGGTTCCATATTGGGGCCTATGTCAGTTCGGGGTCCTATATGAATATTGGGTCCTGTATTTATTGTAACCACCTCTTATTGGGAGCACACACAACTTAATTTTTAGTCGATTAAGTTTCCTTTATTATGGACAAAATTAGAATTATCTTCTCTAGATTTAAAATGAAGAAAATCCGATTCGAATTTAAAATCATAAGAAACGTGTAGGCAGGTTATTGTTGAGAGAGAGTACAATCAAATATAAACCTCAAATTTGTATCTTTAATAAAAGCAATGATAATGAGCAGTCAATGACAATCAACATTCAATAACAAGAAAATCAAAACACACGTGTCAGTGGAATCAACGGTTTTCGCTATCCGCGAAGCAAACAAGGCCATAAAATTATGAATCATTCCACTGACCGTTTAGAAATCAAAAATGATGATGAATTCATTGACACAAAAGAATATTCTCGTTTAAATTCACTTAAATATTTCTAAAAAACAAACTGATTCAATGATTTTACGTAGAATCTATGAATACATACAATAAAGACTAGTAAAACATCATCTTTCACACAATAGCCGATATTCGCAATTAAAATTCACATAAAACTCGATATCTACATAAAATGACTAAAATGTCATCCACAAATGCGATCAATGACCAAAAGTATCACCGATGAATAAAAATTATGGGCAAGCGAATAAATAAGATTAGAATATTTTTGTTGGATTCTCAGGTTAAAATTATCCTGAGGTACAAATGCGAGACACCTAAAATAGCAATAATCATGAGACAGAGCAATTATTCCGAATTGAAATACTGTTTATCGTATCGATTGAATATCAAATCGAGACGAAATCATACAAATATAAGCATTTTCCGCAACATATAATCACATAAATCATCAAATAAATCAGAGATTCGGAATACAAAAAAAATACGAGTAAAATCAAAATCCACAAGAAAATACATACGAGGCGAAATTAATCAATCAGACTCACAAAGTTTCAATGCATTCAAACCCTTGATGATCGAGGAGCAGTTTGTTTCCAGAAGCAAGTTTTTGGCCCATTTCTAGAATTATTCAATGGACATAAAGCCACGCTGGTGCCGGGACGGACCCAGTTTCGCAGTGTCTAGCCTAGACCTGCCGTATCCACTGCCTGGCCTATGCAACTTCCTCCTCAAATCATTCCTGAGCTCGACTCTCGGATTTGCGTGAGCATTTCCTCGTTTACCTCATTCAGAGCTAAATAAACCGCCACACTAAAACAAAATAACACTCTCACTGAGCACAACCTATCAACTTTTAGCTACTATAATTGAGAAACTCAAGAACTTTTATAATCTAGGGCTGGGTAAAATCGACAAGAAAAGGTATCGATACGTTATCGAGAATTTTGGAAAATTATCGATACGTATCGATAAAAAATCGATAATTCCCCCCTCTTGCGGAAAAGCGTGTGAAATGAATAAATTTCACTTGAGGATGCAAAATAGTAAAATACCAAGAAAATTGAAATAATTATAGTCAAGAAAATATAAAAATTATTTTTTATTAATAGAACTTCAAATTACTTTTATCACAGTAGAACTTAAAATAATTATTGACTTTGAATCACATTGAATCACATTAGGTGCTTGTAAACGTTTTTAACACAGAACGGCAAAAAATGAATGACGAGAGACGAACAAAGAGGTTTACAGACTTAGTTTTCAGCATCCATTTGCAGATATTTATAATTTTGGTGAAGAAAAATTAACATTTCTGCCATTTTTGGATCTGACGATGCTCTTTTTTCCGTTATCGTATTGCCAGTTGTAGAATTAACACGTTCTGAAACATTACAAAAGAATTTTATTTTTTATCGATTTTTTATCGATAACATAAAAAAGTATCGAAAATCGACAAGCATTAAATGTATCGATCCGTATCGATACTTATCGATTCTTTCCCCAGCCCTATTATAATCACCTTTGCCGATTTCTGTGAAGGCGAAAACGTGGCAGGACAAGTCTTCAAGAGACCACTCAGACAGCCGAAATTAAAATGATTTTCGCTCTCCGTACACCTTCTCGTCACCTCACATCATCGCAATTTCCCTACTCTTTAATTTTAATTCAAAAGGTGATAGGTCAGCTTTCAACGCGTCACACTCATTCAATTTTCTAGAGATCATTCTTAGGCGCGAATTACAAACCGATCGCCTCATTATATTGTGTCATATATCAATATTGGTTCCTATTCCAATTTGGACCCTTTTCCATATTGAGTCCTATGTAAGTTTTAAGGTCCATGTGCATATTTGGCAGAATGTTAATTTTTGCCCCTATATCAATTTTTGGTCTTATACCACATTTGAGCCAAATATCAGATATCTGTCAAAATAGTATGACAAACGGACGGACCTCAGACTGAAAGCTATTGTGCTCAAGCCTGTACCAAACATAACCACAAAATGCTTCAAGAAGGGGAATATCACGTGACACGAAAACATCAACGCGCATGACAAAAATGTAGAAAACGTTTATTACTACGTTTTATAAACCCGTCATAATTCTTGGAGGTGAATTTATCTTACCCCCACTTATAGATATACTATAATATACTCCCTACTATTACTTCATGCCTGAAAATTGAAACCCTGACAAAAGCTTCGTCAGAACTCCATTTTAAATAGGGCTAATTAAGGCAATTTCTGCACGGGCTTCTCCCCCTTGGTGCATGATGATGATGATGATGATGATGATGATAATGATGATGTTGAGGAGGAGGAGGAGGAGGAAAAGGAATACCCTTAAAATCTGATGAAACCAGTAAGCCATTAGGTCAATGAAATTATTTCAGATTGCGGTCGCCCGACTGGTTGTTCCACTAATCATAATATTGTAACGGTTCATCGGAATATCTGTAGCAGATGTGCTTAAACTCGTATATCTAAGTTTGTGACGAATCCGAAAAACAAAGATATGTAATATGTATTCGGAAGAAGAAATCTTGTATAAATCGTTTCTTTGGAGTGTCCGTCAATTTCGAACCGGTTTCGAGTCATGTCCGAGAATTTACATTACACAACGTAGAGCTGCACGTAACCCCAGCTATACTTGGAAGAAGTCACGATTAAACCAGAATATTTTTGCTAATCGTAAGGCCTATGTGTCTAACAGGAGAGTAAAAGATTACTCCTGTAACTAATAGCGTAACGAGAAGATGCACTTAGAGTTAGACTAAATTACATATGCATACTGTATAGTCGCAAACTCCTAACTCTTCTGGACACATATCGCAACCTCAACCACGAAATGTTAAGTTCCATAAATAAGGGACATTAGTTTTAAACCTCACGTTCTTGTTATCAATCTCCCTTTGAATGAATTCTCAATTTCTTTCGAAATTACTCTTCTAATGTACACATTTGTACATTTGACATCGCATTACCCTTACAAAAGCTTCGGATTGAAATTCATTCCTAATCAATCCGAATCATTCCGGAATTTGTATCCGAACCAAACAGTTTCATTCCGATCTAATCCGAAGAAAGTTTTCAATCCCAATTTATCCGAAACCTATTGAAAAGCAATCTAAAACTTCCATCCGAATTAATCCGAATGAATTCGCCAATCCGAATTAATCCGAACTTTCAATCCTAATAAATACGGTCAATCTGAATGAATCCAAATTTTCAATCCGAATGAATCCCGTCAATCAGGTCTTTCAATCCGAATGAATCCGAATTAATTCGGTCTATTCGAATCAATCGGAGTGAAACTGTTTGGTTCGGATATAAATTCCGGAATAATTCGGATTGATTCGGAATGAATTTCAATCCGAAGTTTTTGCTAGGGTAGTCTAAATACAATTACATAAATTTGAATATGTTTATCATATAAATATTTTTCAATGCAATGGTTAAGATCAAAATAATTTTCGAAACGTCTACAACTGATTCTTGTACAATATGTACTAGTAAGAAGTTACACTGTAAAAATTTTTAGAAATATTCCATAGTCTTTGTTGGAAAAATGATTTCCCGGACATTTTAGGGAATTTCCCTAAAAAGTTTGTAAGTGTACTAAAAATTTTAGGAAAATTCGTTAAAATTTAGGAAGTTGAACAATATATAACAATCTTTTATCTATGTGAATTAAAAATGCCTAAAATTAGGAATTTTCCCCAGAAATATTTGATTTTCCATATACTTTAGTTAAATTTATCTCAAAGATTCTAAATTTCCAAGCGTTATCGACAAATGACATAATCATTTTTTTGCACTTTTAAACCCACCCACGCCCCTCCTATGCCACAAATTACATTTGGTTAAACAATTTTTTTTCGATTTTTTTCGAAGTTGTTACTTTTCAGCTCTTGGAATATGTATTAACATTGGACAATTAATTTTAAAAAATTTAAAGAACTTCAATTAGTAAGCTTCATAAAGTGAATTAGTAAATAAATCGCGTATGATGCAGAAAGTAACATTAAATTTATAAAATGATAAATATTTTTAACACATTTTAATATGACATTTTTTGTAGGAGTTTCTCGTAAACTTGTCAAAAAGTAAAAAAGAGTCCTATTACCAGACTGATCCACTAATATTGTTATTTATCGCGGTTAGTTTTTCCTCACTCGAGCGAAACAGTTCAACTGGACAAACTACGAACTTATAGAAAGTTACATTACTTATCTACTCAGGACTCGACCATAATGGGCTATTCTATTAGTTACCTCGCTGCTTATATCATCTAGAGTAAACTCAGAAACATCCATCAATTCAAAAAGATACTATCTTTACTCCTAGATAAATGTAAGATGATGAATATTTTAAAATCATATTGCGTAAAAAAGAATAATATATAACTACGATAATTATTGTCCAATATTTTTCTTTGTTGAAAATTGGAAGGTAGGGGACACCGAAGCTATTCGGGACACTTTTTTATTATTTAATATGACGAATACACAAAAGCCCTTATTGACCCCTACGTAACATACGCTCTTATTATTGACTCTCTCATGAGATACGTCCTTATTGATCCTCACTTGACATACGCCCTTATTGACCTCCCACATAAGATACGCCTTTAGTTTACCCCTTCATTGATAAGGTGATCAGGTCTTTATTCAATTTCAATGATATTAAGATCATTCTTTACATATATGTATATTGTATATATTTTATTTATTTATTTCAATACGCCCTTATTGACCCCTCCTCGACCATGTGACATACGTCCTTCGTGACCTCCCCTAGAAAACTTCATATACGACCTAATTGACCCCCCCTTTATTGACGTTTCCATTGATCAGGTGATTGGTCTTTAGCCAATTTCAATGACATTAAGATCGTTCATTGCATATATTTTGGTTCTAATATTTTAATTTATTTAAAAATAAAAATAGAAAATAATAGGGGGGTCAATAAACAGTTTTTCTCTAACTGCGGGATTATTGGAATAAAATTAAATGAGTGACGTGGCCTTCTTCTAATTAAAATATTGTTTTTTTTTTTCATTATAGACACATCACAGATGCAGGAACCATTATGTCTTCAGCGCCATCTCCAGAATTGGGAATTGGTGTCAGGCAAAATAATGTTTTAGTAACTGGAGAATTAAGCGTCAGTCCTGGAACACCTCTTCAAATGGAAATTTATCTGCAACCTGCATCAGCTCCAACATATGGTCTTCTGGTAACTCATATGACAGTTACAGACAAGGTGGAAAAATCAAACCAGGAAGAGCCGATCATCTTCAATGGGTAGGTAATAGGATGGGCCGAATTAAAAATTCAAAATGATCTTAGTCAATTGTCACAGCCCTCAAAAGTTTCAGTTTCAGAAAAGTTTCTTTTCATATCACTTGCAGGGAACACTTCACTTTCATTCCACATAAATCGTGGACACAGTATTGTTCAACAATGCCTTCCTCCGTTTTACATTGTAAACATGTCAATCCAGTCTTGTATTGATAATAATGTTATTTTTTTTAAACTGTGGTTATATTATAATTAGATTAATCCCTACCGAAAAATCTGACGTAGGATACAACATCAATAACGAAGTCGAAAACTACGCCGGAAACAAGGTCGGAAATGACGCCCTAAACGATATCGGAAACGATACTGCAAACGACGCTGGAAACAAGATCGGAATTTGGAACCATATACGACGTCGTTTCCATCGTCGTTTACGACTTTGTTTCCGACCTCATAGCTCATAAAAAAAAAAGTTTAAAAACCCCTGATAGAAAAGTTAAATTGGTCAATTTCAATTCGCCTCCATCTCTTTAAATCCCTATACTTCTCTATTCCTTCTTATCTTTCGCCTATTATCGTCTATACTTTTCTGTCACCTTGTCAATCAAAATCAATATTACGTCCTTCCATGCTCACTTCTCTATTCCTTTCTATCTTTCGTCTATTCTCATCTCTTCGCTTTTCCTAAAATATTTTTATAATATCCCAGTGTCTCAGTTGAAACCTGCACAAATTAGACATGCGACACATTGAAGTCTATTTTTCTTGCACAAACTGATACCAAAAACATTTCCTATTGGTAGTAAAGAGACAGAAATCCTATCCCTTTCTATCTCCTTATATCTCTAAGATAGAAAGGGATAAAGATTGTTTATCCAATTATATCTCTCGTCTATTCCCGTCTATCTCTTTCAATTTCCACATTAATTCAAATCCATGACTAACTCTTTTAATCTCTTGCCTATCCACATCCATTTCTTTCTATTTCCATCTCAAACCATGACAACGCCTATCTCTTTCAATCCGCACATCTCTATCTCTATCTATCTCTTGTCTATTCAAGTCTCTCTCTTTATATTTCTATTTGAATTAAAATTGCTCCCATCTCTTTCAAATCTCACTTCTCTATTCTTTCCTATCTTCTGCTTATTCTTGCCTATCCCTTTCTATTTCCATCTCAATCCACATCCACGCCTATCTCTTTGAATCTCCTCTTTTCTATCTCTTTCTAGCTCTTGCCTTTCTACATCTACCTCTTTCTACCTCGATCTCAATCCACGATAATTCCTTTCTCTTTCAATCCGCACCTCTCTCTCGCTTTTTGCAGTCTATCTCTTTATATCTCCTTGTCAGTCACAGTTAACTTCTATCTCTTTTAAACTTCAGTTTTCTATTCCTTCCTGTATCTCGCCCAATCATGTCTATCCCCTTTTATGTCCTTGTCATTCTCAACTAGATTCTATCTCTTTCAATCTCCAGTTCTCTATCCCTTTCTATCTCCATCTCAATCCACATCCACGATATTAAAAGAGATAGCTCTTTTAATCTTCTCTTTTCTATCCCTGTCCACCTTTTTCTCTCTCTACCTCAATCCACATCTAAGCATCTCTTTTAATCCCAACTCCACTATCTCTATCTATCTCTTGCCTATTCCAGTTTATCTCTTTTTATTTATAAGTGAATTAAAATTGCCCCCGTCTCTTTCAATGCTCACTTCTCTATCCTTTTCTATCTCTCGCCTATTTTTGTCTATCTCTTTCTATCCCTTTACTTCCAGCAGAGCGTCTTCATTCAAAATTCGAGTAGCCATCCCCTGAAATACTAATAATAATATAAATCTTAAATTGTGCGACTCACCACTTGATTTTTATTTCAAGCTGCTCGATTGATCCATACCTCTTCGAGAATTTCCAGACGATCAATGGAGACTTTCTACAGGCAAAGTTCCGTGCTTTCAAATTTCCCGATAGCAACTATGTTCAATTCCGGGGTACCGTTAACGTCTGTCTGGACAAATGTGATGGGGTAAGAAACCATTTGCATCTTTTAAACTCATCAATATTCACCAACGTTCTTCTGCTGTATTTTTTGCTTTACATGTCTGACTCTAACTTCCTGCACAGGGGACATAAACGAGTTTTTCAACTTCTAAAAAAGTTTTTCAACAAAAATGAAAAGTCCCCTTCTTTTGTAGATCGAATGCAGTAATGGCCAAATAGGATATGGTAGGAAGAGGCGGGCCATTATATCATCCAATAAAAACCAGAACCAGCTCTACGAAGTGACTATGTCCACCTTCATGAAGGTGGATGACGTCGAATCAGACATGGCGGAATTCTCGGAATTCATTCGTAAGGGAAAAAGCAACAGGAAAGAAGAGCAACCAGTGATTACTGAAGAGGTTAGAGAAAAATTCCAGTACAAGGTTTCAGAAGCGGAAACTAATGGTTCCAGTAACGATAAACTCGTGAATTTCTTTGTTGTCCTCCTCTGTCTTTCCACCGTTTTATTTAAATAGAAATAATCGTCGAATTTAAAAAAAAAACTAGCTGTAAGTAGGACGTTTCTTCAAGAACATTCAAATTCCACCAGGATTTGCTGTCGAAGCAAAACCATTAGTTACTGCCGAATTTCTTTTTTCCTTCAAATTAAATTAATCCAGCAAATTCTTCTTTTCAGAACGCTTAGTATTTGCACCTCTACCACGACAACTTTTACTTTCACTTTGGTAACAGTGATTCCAAATTTTTCAAACTAGGAGCGTCCTACGAAATTAAGACTCTTATGTGATACTAAAACTTTAAAACCGACAGCTTTTTAGCGAGTCATTTTCCGCTGTGTTTAGGAAAAGAACTCGAAGATTTCACCACTTCGTGACCACTAATGTTCCCTTCTAAAATTTCTTTGGAAATACTCAGGGTGGCTGAAAAATTTAATTATTATGTTTCTCTGACTTTTATCTGACTTTTCTGTGATCAATTTTTCATTTTCCATAACTATTCATATTTAAGTCACGGGGATATGAATTTTAATTTGAGAATTGTAAAATAATTTATTTTATATTTGGAGGTTTTCAATTCGAATCAATCTGAGGCCCATTCAAAATCAACTCGAACTTGTAATCCGAATGAATCCAGTGAATCGGAATTAATCAGAATTAATCCGCACTTTCAATACGAATAAATCCAGTTTATCTAAATAATTCTGAACTTATTCGAATTTTTGGAATAATTCGGTTTGATTCGAATATACTGGATACATTCGGATAGACCGATTCATTCGGATTCATTTGGATTGGAAATTCGAATTAACTGGATTCATTTAGAATTAAAAGTTCGGATTGATCGGATTGATCGGAATCATTCGGATTAATTCTGCTTGACCGAATTTATTCGAATTCCTTCAAGTTTTCTAAACACACTTAAAACTCTTAACATTCCTTACAATTTTTTTTAATCTTTTAAGAGAATGTGTTACTTTACTCTAAGAGGAATTCAGTTTCTCCAACTTTATACTGTAAAAAATTTTTCGGGAATTTTCCCCAAATATTTAGCAGAGAAAATTCCCAAACACTTTTCAGGAATTTTCCCAAACATATTGTAGGGAAAATTACAAAATATTTTTTGGGGATTCACCAAAAAATTTAGTAAGGAAAATTCCCAAACACTTTTTGAGAATTTTCCGAAACATTTTGTAGGGAAAATTCCGAAAGCCTTTTCGTGAATTTTCCAAAAAATTTGATAGGGAAAATATCCAAATATTTTTCGGGAATTTTACCAAAGTTGGAGAAAATAAACTTGCTCTTATGGTAATTGCCACAGGCCATTAACATCTTCTTATCTCTTGAAATTCTTTAAAATCACTATAAAACTCTCAAAATCCTATAATTATTTATGAAATCTTAGGAAATTTTCTGCTATTTCTTAAAGTTTCTTTCAAATTCCTTTAAATTCCATAATATCTCGTAAAATCCTGAACAAATAAATTTCTGCTAATAAATGAATAAAATTTTTGGTTTTGAGGAACTTTTTTTTGGTATTTTGATTCCAATAAATGAAAAAAGATATCGTCAGACTGGATGTCTGAAACTTTAACCCAATGTCTTTTTTCTAACTTTACGGGAAACTTGATTTGCAGCCACCTTGAATGCTCTTCAGGTGAAAATTGGTCTTTGCGAGTGGCGAAAGCCTAGTCGTAATATCAGGCGACTTAAATAGGATAATTTAGCTGTAATCTAATATTTGTAATTTAATAGATGTAATTTTATAATGCCCTTAAGACGTAACTCAATCGATAGCAAATTAACATGTAAAATAACTCGATGTAAACCGTCAACAGCAGCGCCGAAAATCGCTCAATTACATTTATAATATAACGTCAATCGCAATATCATCGCATTGTAATTGTATATATTTTAATCTCGCTTAGCTATTTAAACTAGATTAATTACTCGCCTAGAAATAATGCTGCTTAAAATTTGGATGGAGGCTCAGTGTAATTCAATCGGTAGGAATTAGATTTTTACACTTAAAACTTTCCTCTATCCCTTTTTTAACCGGCAGACGCGGGAATTTACTTTTCAACTCGAAAGAACGTCAAAGATATACCGCAATATTTAGATCCTAATCTTAATTTCATGGAAAATGAACTTTTGCCTTAGGTAATAAAATGTATATTTTTGGAATGTTCAACTTCGGGTATAAAAATAAAAAACTTTGCCAGACTTGTAACAAACGTCGCACTTAAAAGGTGCCGTAAAACAGCAATATATTAAAGTCGTAAGAATAAATTTTCGAAGAAGTTTGAACGTTATTTATATCCTGAAAATACCAAATTTGGTGTCCGGTATTGGCACGTTCAGAGCATCAGAATGGTTCAGGATATGAACGTTTTTCGGGTCAATCGAATCAATTGTACTGTCGTCTCATAATTTGTTAAATATAAAATTATTCACTCTAATGTTGGACATCACAAATTCTTTTGACTAAAAACAATACAGGTACTATATTCAATTCACCCGCCCGTGTGGAAATTGCCTAGCTTAGCTATTTTTAAATGTTGGCCCTCTGGAGGCCACACGAAGAATTCCCCTCTAGGCCCTTTCTAGGGCCTCTAGAAGGCCTTCGCTAGGGCCTACAATGGTTTAAACATTTTTTTATTCCATACGGGTAAAGCCCAGCTGAGTTCTAGCAGGAGCCTATGTATTTGCCCCTTTATTATTTGCCTCAAAGAATTCTACGTCCTATCGCTATTTTGAAAATAAGACAAAAAATTACTCTTAAGGAAGAAAAGATGAGATTGATATTAAAAATTTTTAAATACTTTTTTATCGTGAAAGGAAATTTTTAACTTCAAAAAATGATTTCTAAATGAAATTTTTGATATGCTATAAACGAAGTCATTCAGAGTTGTAATTGTTTAGAAATTACATTTGGTCCTATAAAACTTGACTTGACTATAACCATAACCACACATACTTGCCGAGCCATTTCAGGCCGTTCCTGTTGACACCTGTTGTCTTCTACATATATAAACCCTATGGTCATATGTGGACAATACAGAGGGCCTAACTCAATTGGTCCCCGCGAGGATCCATGCAGTTTGCCCCCTTATTATGTTGGCCCCACGATGCAAACTATGAAAGGCCATCATAATTTTAACATGCTTGCTTTCGAAGGCCCAATGTGCCTACATTGGGCCTTCAAAAGCAAGCATGTTAAAAAGCCAATAAAGTGGTCCCTTGTGAGGCCAAGGTAGGCCCTCTGTAGGATCCATATATGACTCCTGTTAGCCCCACGAAGGCCCTACAAAAGTTTACCCTTCTGCAGTCCTGATAGGACATTTTTAAAATTTGTAAATCAATTTTGAAAAAAACAGGAGCCAATGCGAATGGCCTGAAACAGCTCGGCAAATTTTATGTGTGGTTGTAGTTAAATCAAGTTTTATAGGACCAAATACATATAATGAATTAAATAATTAATTCGAAGGTGCCTTTTTTACGAAGCAAATTGTTAAGTTAGAAAAATTATTTCGAAACAATTACAACTCTTCACTTCATGTCTAACCTAACAAAATTTCGTTTAAAAATAATTTTTTGAACTTGAAAATTTCCTTTCACGTTGAAAAAGTATTTTAAAATTTCTAATATCAATCTCATCTTTTCTTCTTTAGA
The DNA here is from genome assembly GCA_904066005.1 of Synergus itoensis. Taxonomy (NCBI): domain Eukaryota; kingdom Metazoa; phylum Arthropoda; class Insecta; order Hymenoptera; family Cynipidae; genus Synergus; species Synergus itoensis. Next base: position 59,514 of record CAJFCP010025128.1, read on the forward strand.
ATAATTTTTTTTATCTTATTTTCAAAATAGCGATCGGACGTACAATTCTTTGAGGCAAATAATAAAGGGACAAATACATAGGCCCCTGCTAGAACTCAGCTGGGCTTTACCAGTGTGGAATAAAAAAAATTTAAACCATTGTAGGCCCTAGCGAGGGTCTTCTAGAGACCTCAGAAATGGCCCACAGGGGCATACTAAAAAGGCGCACCTTCGTGGGGCCTCTAGAGGGCCAACATTTAAAAATGGCTAAGCTGGGCAATTTTCACACGGGTGTTTAAAAAATGAAGATTAATAAGTTAATAAGGGAGAGATAGCCGTAGGGATAGAAAGAGATACAAATTTCTAGTAAGGGAGATAGAAAGAGATAGATATTACCAGAAATAGAGATAGACTGAGGGATAGAAAGAAATAGATATTACCAGTCACAGGGATAGACTGAGGGATAGGAAGAGATAGATATTACCAGATAAAGGGATGGGCTGAGAGAGAGGAAGAAATAGATATCACCGACCACGGGGATACAATGATGGATAGAAAGAGATATCGTCTTGGAGATGGAACATGGATACTTGAAAGAAATAGAATAGTTTTATCTCTTTTTATCTCCAAATTTCTATCTCTTTCTATCTCTCTACTTCCAGCAGAGTATAATC